>JAGFNQ010003540.1:360647-618432 GCA_024364735.1 Boesenbergia rotunda | reverse complement strand
CAAGCAAACAACAAGCAAAAGGTGCAAAACATAGTACTTCGTTTACCCAACCTACTAGGTTCACTTGCTTGGAGTTTACTCCACGACTTCTCTCTTTTCCAAGTGTTCAGCTCCCAATTGACCTACCTTAGACTTAATCTAGTTGCCAACTAGGTTTGTCTAGTTTCCAACTGATGCAAGAGGATCCGAAGATTTTTGTTATTATTTTTTATAATTTCTTTTGGTATTTAAGGTATTTTTAATGTTTTAGGTATTTTTGATAATTTCTATCTTTTGTATTTTTTTAAATTTGAGTTTATTATTAATTTTCCTTTTAAATTTTCTTTCCTTTTCTTACAAAATAAGAATTGTATACTATATATTAGGATTATTTTTCTTTGTTTGAGTCGTAAGAGTCTAGAGTCTATATAAACACATGTTCAGCTGTTCAAGGAATAATCCTCGGTTATTAAATAAAATTTCTTTTTTCAAAGAAAAATCTGGAGGTCGATGGTTTCTCTTCTTACTTTCTCCTCCAATTTTCCTTCTCATTAGCCCGCAAGATAATTGTTATCCTGTCCAATGTCAATTGGTATCAAAGCTGGCAAGTTCCGATTGAGAAAGTCGAGCATCAGATCTAATGGAAAGTCGTCGTGGTCATGGTCGTGGTCATGTCCAAGGAAGCTTCGCACTGTGGTCATAACACCCAAGACGAGATTGATGATTTACATAGGCAAGTCATAGATTTAATTCAGTGTACATGAAATCTTAAAGATCATAGGAACATTGTTGAGATTATCAACATGGAGACCTCGGATTTCGAGTTAATCTACTTGTATTTTCTAGTACATTACTAGCTGAGGAATCCGTTGAATGGATCAATGAAGTGGATCAAATTTTTTATTATGAGAAAGTTCCCACTCAGGTGAAGGTAAAATTAGTAGTCTTCATGCTCAGAAGTCTAGCATCGGCATGGTGGGAGCACTTGTGATACTCACAAGACCGACAAGGAAAGCCCAAGATAAAGGATTGGGAGAAGATGAAAAGTCATTTTCTTCCCTTCGCTTACAGTCAAACTTTGTACGCTTAAGATGACATGGATAGATTCGAAAAAAATTTAGAGGAGAAATTTGACCGCAAGAAGACCAAGAACATCAAGTACATTACCCACTTCAACAACACAAAGAACTCTGGATGCCAAATGTAACTGCATCTACGTTCCGCACTTTTCTGTCTCTTCAGTCCTCACGCCCTCTTCCCTCCCGCGAACAAATCAAAAGCAATTCAACAAGAATAGATTCGTCGAAGGAGACGAGCGGTGGAAGAAGGTCGATCTGCAAAGCGACCCCCGCTATCGAGGAGCAGCGCAGCCCCCAACTTCACAAAGTAGGCTCTGGTGCAGGACCTCGACTGGAGGCTCTCCACCTCCGACCTATCGTCATGGGTTCAAGCTACGCGTGAGGTGAGCAACTTTGTGAGGGTGTCGGCTAAGTCTCGCTCCAGCTTCGTCGTGTGTCCGAGGTGCAGCCGCTCATCGCTATGCTCCCTTCCCCGAACCATGATGCCCAGGAGGTTGCTCCGCTCACGCCGCTCAACCTTGTTGTCTGCAACGAGGGACATAAGGATAAGATCGTGAAGAGTGTTGTGCCCCAGCTGATGGAGCTCCTCTGTACCAAGAAGAACCTAAGAGATTTGGCTACTGCAGCAATCTTGACACTCTCAGCGTCTACTCCTAATAGACCAACCATTGTCACCTCTGGAGCAGTTCCTCTTGTTCAAATTCTAACTGCAGAAAGTATTCAAGGAAGCGTTGATACCGCCACCACCCTTGAACTTGTCGCCGCTCCTGTGAAGGAGCATATCAGGCGCACCATGTCGCCTTGATGCTCAACGCCCCTCCTCACATCCAGCCACAGCTCTCTGAGGTCCTCGCTCACCAGTCGTTCAACGAAATCATTGCTTATGTTGATGCTGGGAGTTCTAGTTTCACTGAGTCCATGATTTCCGCTAGCTGTAAGATGTTTTCTAATAACTTGTTTAGAGCCTTCACATCAAATACACAATCTGGTTCTGCTGGTGGTGAAACTGAAGAGGAAGAACCCCTGTTTAAACCAGCTTGGTCCCACATGCAATTTGTTTATGATTTTCTGCTTAAGTTCATAGAATCCTCTTCACTTGATGTTAAAATCAGGAGGAAGTAGGTAGATCAGTCATTCATTTTGAGACTGTTTCACCTCTTTGATTCCTAGGATACTAGGGAACGGGAATGGCTGAAAGCAATTTTGCACAGGATCTATGGAAAATTCATGGCGCATCGTCCTTTCATCCAGGAAGTGGTAAGCAACATATTTTACCAATTTGTGTTTGAAACAGAGCGACATAATGGGATTGCTGAATTGTTAGAAGTTATTGGTAGTGTCGTCAGTGGGTTTGCATTGCCTCTAAAAGAGGGGCATAAAATGTTCTTGTGGAGGGTCCTAATACCTCTACACAAATCATAGACACTTAGTGTATCTTCAACAGCTGACTTCCTATGTGACAATTTATAGAGAAGGAGCCTAAGCTGGTAACTTCAGTTATCCGTGGGCTGCTGAGATATTGGCTAACAGTCAGAAGTAAATCATGTTCTTAAGTGAGTTGGAGGAGATAATGGATAATAACACGAGGATCGAAGTTGAAAGCTGAAATTGTAAATATGGAGCTGGACATGGTCAAATACGCCAAAATGGACAAGAGCAGCGTCCACGATCTTGTGTTCGTCGACGAATCGACAAGGATTCCCAAAGTCCAACAGTTGCCAGTACATTTTATCAATTTGGTGTCGAATGATCTTCCTATTGAGCTACCACTTGAAAACTCGAGGACAAGTTCTTTCAACCCAGGATGACTAATGTAGGAGAATCCAAAGATTTTTATTATTTTTTTTAGTAATTTTTATTCTTTTGGAATTTAAGGTATTTTTGGTGTTTTAGGTATTTTTGATAATTTCTATCTTTTGTATTTTTTTTTTATATTTAAGTCCATTTAGATATTTTAGAATTGTGAGTTTGTTATAAATTTTTCTTCACTTTTAAAATTTCTTTCCTTTCTTTATGAGATAAGGAATTGCATATTATATATTAGGATTTCTTTTCTTTATTTGGTCTTAGGGTCTAGAGTTTATATAAACTTGTTTAGCTATTTGAGGAATAATTCTCGATTATTAAATAAAATTTTCTTTTTTTTGAAAAAATATAGAGGTCAGCGGTTTCTCTTCTTGCTTTCTCCTCCAACCTCCCTTCTCGTTAGCTCACAGGATAATCACTATCATGCTCGGCGTCACCAATTAGGTTTGCCTAGTTCCCAACTAAGTATTTGGCCTAAGTTTACTGGGGCTTCCGTTGCCTAATTCCCAACTAGATCTTCCACTGCGTTAGCCCCACTAAGATTTCCACTGTCCGATTCTCAACCAGGTATTCCCTTTGCCTAATCCCACTCGGACCTCCACTACCTAGTCCTACTAGGACATGCATTGCTTAGTCCCACTAGCTCTTTCCATCATCTTGCCAAGTATTTGGTCCTACTTGGACTTTTAATTCGCTTCTCGACTTCAAGTCAACCTTGACTTTGTTTGGACTCTACACTCAATTTAATCAACCTTATCAAGTTATTTGGCCACCCTAACCAAATTCTCTTAAACATATTGTTCAAACAAACATCTAAAACCCTGAAGGCCAATTGTACCAACAAAAAGGTTGCTGCATTGGGACAAAAAAAAGATTAATTAAATCTAAGGAAATGATGCTCATCTACTTATGTAGCAATAGTCACATGCTCTAACCAAAGCCTTAGCACCAATGCAGGGAAAACTCACCTCAACACCAATGAAGTGTCCTATTAGGCGAGTGCCCTCCTCACCCCAATCTTTTCTACACTACTCCCACCATCATGCAAAGTTAACGACAAGAAATGCCAAATTCGATTCTTATATGATCTGAGCTAGTGCAAAAGAATCCCCTTCCAACTCTAATATCATCACAGTCCAAGGACTTTCAGCTGTGTTGAGTTTAAGTTTCTTGCCAATATGGTTTCAGTAAATATTTACTTTTAAATAATTCTAATTAGTATTTGAAAGCAATAAGTTACACGTTATTTTGGCAAATAAATTATCAATTTTTAACTTTCGTTCTACTTGTTTTCTTTTTTTGATAAAAAAATACCACAAATTGTTTCTACTTGTTTCCCTTGTAGACAAGTAGGGAATCACTACCTAAAGAAAGTTTTACCGTGCATGCAATATGTATTCTACATCCGGAAACCAAGCATGTATAAATGCTTGTGCATCTAAATTAATGCATGCAATAGCAATAAAAGCAATATTATTTTTATAAGCTGAGAATAATTAAAATGAGATCAAAAATTTTTTTACAGTAATTTTCATCTAAAAGAGTAGTGTAAAAAAAAAAACTCCTTTGTAAAGTTTAAGAGTAATCTGGTGCATGAAACTCCTGCCCACGTGGTCCCGAGAAAGGATCGGACCACATTAGGTCTATTGTACTTTACCCTTGCAATACATTGCAAAAGATTATTTTTGCGACTCGAACCCACAACCATAAGTTCATACAACAACTTTACCGCTACACCAAGACTCCCCTATTTATATTTTCAAAGTTAATGTCAAAACATATATTGTCACTTGATCTATTAAACGTTGTTACGAAGTCCTTATTACTATTTGACAAGATACAAGGTCATACAACAACTTTACCGCTATACATAGACTCTCCTATTTACATTTTCAAAGTTAATGTCAAAATATATATTGTCACTTGCTCCATTACACGTTGTTACCTAAGTCCTTTTTACTATTTGACAAGATACAAAGATTGAAATCTATTTAACTTTTCCATATTTTTAATATCAAAATAAAGCTAAATTAAAGAAACTATATTGTTAATAGGAAACAATGTCGTTTCGAATACATTAATTGTGTAAAGGCTTCATTTACTAAAAAATAATTAAATACTTAATTCAAACTTCACTAAGGCATGTAGTCAATTATTATAACATTCAAAATAGAAAAAGATGACTCAAAGCAAAATCTATGCAATTTACATTGCTTGTTCTAAAAATATAATCTGTGTTGAGAACATCACGCTCATTTGATTTCATTTAGTATAACCTATAGTTAGAAACACTGTTAAAGATACTCTCTCTCTCTCTCTCTCTCTCTCAATATATATATATACACACACACATAAATATATAAACCTTCATTACACTAAATTTTTTTCAATACAAGAATTACTACTTGAATTCTTGTACAATAGGTCCTTCCCTGGGACTCCGAATGGCAGGAACTTCATGCACCAGGCTGCCCTTTACAAGAATTACTACTTGAATGTAGAGTTGTAGACAAAATCCCAACGTTTGTTATATATTAAGTCATGCTTTCAATTAAAGTTTTTACTACTATTCAATTTTGAATTTTATTGGTTATTTAAGATTAACCAACCAGAGTTTAGGTTTTAGAACCTCAATCAAAGTGTAATTGGAGTGTGATTGAGTCCTTTGGTAGGGTTTATCATTCTTGATCGAGTAGGTTTATCTTTGGTTTAATTCGAGCAAGATTTAATCATTTAAGGTGGAACCAAACTTATTTTATTTCAAACTGAATTTAGTGGTGTTTTCTAGTTCAAGTGGCCAAGTTTTAGATGAAATTTTTTTTCTCTACCCCTCATTGTACTCTCCTTCCTCCCACTTGATCCCTCCACCTTGCTATCCTCTCTCTTGCATCTTTGCTCTCTCACTCCCTCACACGTGACATCACCATTGATCTAATCGTGAAGTTGAAGCACTAGATCAAGCCTTTAGTGGGTTTGCTCCTTCCTCGCTTCTCTATCTCTAGTAGGTCATCCTCTCTTCCATTCGTGATCTTGCTCTCTCTCTCCCTCTCATCTCTTGCAAGTAACTTCTCTTCAACAATAGTGTGTCATTCTCACTATGTTGTCATTATCAATGTTTGTGCCCATATTAAGGTAGTGTGCATCTTGGTATTAGTGCAAAATGATAAATCTTGATTGTGTGGACTGGCATCAAGATTTTAATTCATGTCACGGTCTCCTTCCCTAGTCTATGGCATCTCACCTTGTTAAGTTACAGGGACATGCAAGAAGGTGTATCCCCTTGATTGTAAACTAGGGGGCACTCTTAATTTTAGTTATTGTTTGTTATTCCAACAACTTTCTCCTCTCAAAGTCTATGTTAAAATTTCGATTTACTAGACACTTTTCCTTCACAAGGAAATGTTCACAAACTCAATTCCTAGATAGCATTTTCTCTTGTTTCAAAGTAAAGTTGGAACTCTAATCTCAATTTGCCATTGTTATCACACACAATTGATTCATTGGTCTCTATTCCAAGTAGATGTCAAAACATTACTAACTCTTCACTTTGAGATTTTCTCATCTGTTGAAATAATATCAACTTTTACATGGTTGCTTTCAATATTAACACATCATAAAATGGATGTTAAACTAATCTCTTTTTCTCTCTAATCCTCACAAGTTGTTAGTTCATATTCAGAAGTATCTTCAACTATAGAGGGAGTTAACGAAGATTTATCAACTCCTTAGAAGATTGTCCCCAACTTTAGCCTAGAGAATTCCACCTAGTATCTGACTATCTACCTATACCGTTGTAGCAGTTTTTTATCATCATCTTCATAGGATATCTTATCATTTTTTCCTATTTGAGGAACTTTTTATATATTGTCTAACAAGCTAAAGATCTACATCAATCTATGTCATACATGAGGTGAGTGTCAGCAATATGTGTTATATGAGCATTATAATATGATGTGTCATGTCAAAGTCATAAATATGACTCTAGATTTTTCTCTTTTAATCGAAACAATAGAATTTTTTCCATCAATTAAATCTTTGGTTTTTCAAAGACGTAAGCCAAGGAAAAGGAAAGAAAATGGCAGAAACAACACAACAAGCAGCAGCAAATCAGACGAATAACAAAATTGAGATAGTGAGAATCACTAAAGATCAAGAACAGAATTCATACGTGGATAACAACTGTTGATATGAACGCCAACAGAGGCAAGGATTTCTTTTATTTCAGACTCCATCGAGAGAAGAGTTGGAGAAGGGCTGGGCCAGTCAGTTCCATTCAATGAAACAGGTTTCCATATTCCCCGAGTAATCTCAGCACAAAAATAACTAATTATAGCAGCAATAGAAGCTGGCAGGAAATCCATAAGATCTCTCAAACCTACAGAAATTTTAGATTTGTTATAATAAAATAGAGATGAAATAATAAAAATGTTTTGTGACTACTATTTGGGTGTAAAAACATGGAGTTAATGCTTATTATGAGAGATACAGTACAGTGTCTAAAATACACGTTCACTTTTATGGTATACAGGCTACTTTTATAACTGAAATAACCCAAGCTTTATCTAAAAGTCATCTAAGAGCCCTTATACTCAAATCACGTGGATATACTGTCTCATGCTCGAGATGGCACCCTTATACTCAAAAGTGTCAATCTATGGCAGCTAAGACAGAAAACATTGTAATGAAAATCAAAAAATGGAGATGTATACTGTCAGAATTAATCACATTCAAAATACATCACACTAAGATACTTATCCTCATTTAATTTCTTAGAGATGTAATCTTTCACGGTTAGGTAGGATGAGAACCTGATTCCAATTTGATAAGAGATGATTGGTAATGGAAAATGAATTGTTGCATTCTTCCATGACAGCGACATTTCAAGTATAGAAACTATGCCAGTTTTTACAACTTGATGGCAAGCAGCAAGGAGCAGATAGGTGTTGCATATATTTCGACCAATAGAGAGAAAAGCAAAGGCATGTGAGTTTAAAAGGTAGAGATATAGAACCTTAAAAACAGGTGAAAGAAAGAGTATCACAGGCAAGTCAAAAAAGATACAGGTATTTGCACATTTCTTTTAAACATATTCATAACTAGTTTTATCAGTAACAAGGATGGAGTTTGTTTACATATTTTAATCATGTTTTTATAAATAACCAGCTGGCCGAAGTTGCATGTTGCCTAGGCATTTACAGTACATAGCAGATCACATACAGCATATTCAATTGACTTTAGTATACAGTACCAAGCCACCTAGGTTGACACATGCAGTCCATGTGACCTTATATGTTATCATATAAGCGTGGGGATAACAAACCAAAAGTGTGGCTCATTGACAGTTTGGTAGAAAGAAATAATTGCAAACCATTACTTACCCTAGTCTATTCTCAAATAATAATATGATATTTTTCGCCTCAGAAAATAGTCTTTGTGATGGTGAAACACTTCTACAAAGGAAGTTTTCTTGGTGTGGTAACTTAAAAAAAAAAAATTGCTACCTGGTGCATGAAACTCCCGTCATGCGGGGTCCCAGGGAAGGGTTTATTGTACGCAATCTTACCCTATTTTGTAAGAGGTTGTTTCCAAGACTCAAACCCGTGACCTTTTTGGTCACAAGGCGGCAACATTACCATTGCGCCAAGGCTCCCCTTCAAAAGGTTAACTTAATCGTACATGCATTTAATCGTATGCATTTTAAACAAGATATGCTCTGTATTGTTGTTTAATATTGACTATTATATTGCATGCCAACTTTTTTTTTACATGGAAATGTTGATTCGATAGCCTCATTAATATACTTTGCTACACATTTGTTAAGCATTTTTATCCGCATAAAAAATTATTTTTTTATAATTATAGAAATAATTAAGGCCATATATCAGATATTTCAATTTTTATTATATTTTAGATTTAATAGGGTGTTGTGAGTGCATTTGAGAATAATTCAATTGAATTAGGGCTAATTGAATTAGGGTCTCACATTGGGTTCCATTCTGAGTCTAATCGGTTTTTGAAGTTGTAGTCACGCACAGAACATATTAATATTGATTGCATTCGAGTTGATAAGTTAGGTTTGAGCTCAAATTAATTTTGAATTAAATTGTGGTCCTGAATTTATTTTGGGTAAAAGTCATACTCTCAAATAGGATTTAGTTGAAGTTAATTTTGAATTTGATGATTTAGGTTGTGGTAAATTAAATCACGCCCATGGCGAATGAACTCCACCATAGTCAGTCCTAGCTCCGATAAAAGAGAAGGATTGTATTAGGCAAATGTTATGCATGGATGCATCAAACTATTGTGTTAATGCTAATTTGTTTCCGAAAGGAACACGTTACAATATCTCAATAAAGACCACTACATCTCCACGAGAATTCAGTATAGTATTAAATATATAAGAGTTCACATTCTATATTGGATAAGAAGAGACATTATAAAAGTACCGACTCTCTTTGATTTAGAACGTGGAACATTCACTAACAAAGCAATGGAGTAATAAAAAAAAAAGATTAACCATGCAACCGATCCGGCTACACGGAAGTTTTCCACCGATTGTCAGGGTAAATCCGAGAAGTGCACATGGAGGTCCATCCTGACAACTAGCATTCTCAAGTCCGCTACCCATTAAAGGGGAAAATTCCCAATAATACGTTGTAGCTAAGTTTCAAACTCTAGATCCCTACCACTGGAGAGCCTAACCACGACACTGTGCCCCGAGTGATGTTTAGAAGAAGAATTAATGGTTTATGCTTCTAATAGATAAAATGGATGAGGGAGAAGGGAAAGATAAAAGAAAACTTAGGTTGCGTTTGATTTGAGCCATTTTCTTTTTTATTTTCTAGAAACTCAAATGTTCTCATTTCTTGGAAAATGACTTTTCTCTAGTTTCCAGAAATGATATCTCTTTGTCTAAAAAACAGAGGTGGAAAATACAAACCAAACAGCGTTTTCTATAAAAACCGCATTTTCTCATAAAATGAAAACGGAAAATAAACAAATGAAACGTAGCCTTAGATTTTAAGCTATGATACACGAGAAAAATAAAATAAAATGAGAAATGAAATAGGTACTATTATAGATAATTCGTTAAGCGACTAAGTAAAAAAAAATGATTAACGAGGTTTTTGCAACCAACCTTGAGCGATCAGCCCGGCCATACGGAAGTTTCCCACCGGCCGCCAGGGTAAATCGGGAAGCGCTCGCAGTGAGCGGTCTAGAAGCCTAGCGTCCCAGGTTCGCGCCCCATTTGGAGGAAAAATTCCTACAAATGCGCCATAGCTGGGGATCGAACCACGGATGCCTGAGATAGCGACTAGTCGCCCTACCGCTACACCATAGCCCCGGTGGCAAATAGTGATAGTAAAAGAAACTATTAATGTAATTAAGTATATATGCACCTCAAATAGAATTAGATAAAGACATAGGTTTAGGGAAGACTAGGATAGGGTAATATAAAAAATTCTGACAAATAATGTAGAAGTAAGAAATAAGGAATATAATATAATGCATGGGGGTTATCATTTTGGGCAAAGAAATGACAAATGAAAAGTTATATTGGCTTTTACAATAGCATATGTGTCAAATAGATTGAATACCCTCACCATGAGAGTTCTTCTCAATATATAGAAAATGTTAGTCATTTATAGAAAGTTACAAAACAGATTTTCTACCATAAATAGAGGCTGATTTCTAATAATCTATCTAATCAATCTGTCTAAATTAGGAAGGTATAACTAAGCTATTAATTATAATATATTCACAGCTAAGGAAGTTATAGCCATAATATATTTACAGCTACTAATTAAAACTTGATATATGTTGTTATATATGCTTCAATCTTGATATATGCTGTAAGGTTTGATATATGTTATCATATATATTGTCACCCTCCCCCTCCCTCAAATTGATGTTGACCGATCAAGAAGAATCAATTTGCCTACTAGAAATTGATGACAAGTTCTTAGTAAATAAATCAGCTATCCGAAGGAAGTTATAGCCTTGAGAGGCTGATTTCTAGTAATCTATCTAATCAATCTGTCTAAATTAGGGAGGTATAACTAAGCTATTAATTATAATATATTCACAGCTAAGGATGTTATAGTCATGATATATTTACAGCTATTAATTAAAACTTGATATATGTTGTCATATATGCTTCATTCTTGATATATGTTGTCATAATTAAGGCTTGATATATGTTATCATATATGTTGTCATCCCCCCTCAAATTGATGTTGATCGATCAAGAAGAATCAATTTGCCCACTAGAAATTGATGGCAAGGCCTCATTGTTGTAAAAGTCGGCCCAGGCGACCGCATAGGTGTCGCCTAAGCACTAGGCGACACCCCACCGTGGTGCCGCCTAGCGCCGCCTAGGCGCTAAGCGGTAGTCCTCCGCCCGACTATCGCCTAGCGATTTTTACAACCTTGCAAGGTCTTAGTAAATAAATCAGCTATCTGAAAGTTGGCGGAAATAATACGAGTGTTGAAGGCTTCGCGAATAGAGTGGCAATCCACTTCAATATACTTAGTATGCTCATGATAAACAGGATTAGCAGCGATGTGAATGATACTAGTGTTATCAACATAAAGCAGAAAAGTAGACTGAGCGAAACCAAGCTCAGCTAGAAGACCATAAAGCCAAGCAATCTCAGAACAAGCAACAGACATAGCATGGTATTCTGACTCCGTAGAAGATTAGAAACATGATTTTGCTTCTTGTTCTTTCAAGAAATCAAGGAATCACCAAGAAACATACACCAACCCATGACAGATCGGCGACTGACATCTAGCCTAATCAACGTCACTATAGCCAACAAGATGAAGAGAACTAGCTCGAAGAAATAATTCACAAGGCGTCCCACGAAGACATCGAATGGTTCGATGAACAGCAGCTAAACGTCACTATAGGCAATAGTCGTAATTATTTTTAGTTTATTTTTAATATATTTTTCAAACTATATATAAATTATTAATTTTTAATATAATGATTATAAACATAATATATTATTAATAATAGTTATATAATAATAGTTATGAAATACTAAGAGTTATTTTACAATTTTTTAAAAAATTTAAAATTTAATAAATATTTTAGAAAATATTTAAATTTTTTAATATATATTAAAAATTGAATGTGAATTTAAAATAATTATAAAAAAATTCAAAATATAATTCTTAAACATTTCAAATAAATTTCAAAAAATTAAAAATTTGTAAATACATTAAAAAATTAATTTAAAACCTTCAAATAATTTTATAATTTTAGGTTTGATTTTGAATTTTGAGAATTAATTTTTTTAAATAAATTTTATAGAAATTTAATAGGTACTATCTTATAAGAAAATATTAAAATATAAATTTAAAAACTCAGAATATATCATCAATAGTGAATATATTTAATAATCAAATATTAATAAAATTAATATACACAAATATTTAAAATTTTAAAAAAACACCGAAACTGTATCAACACAACCCGATTCAGTACCGAAACCAATCCAAAATCGAACTCTAACACAAGTTGAAATTTTAAACCATGGAACTGATGTTAAATAGATCATAAAATGGGATAGTGGTTAGACCGAATCATATTCTAATAGAAATAGGGAAATTCTTAAGTAAGTAGGGTATTCGCATACAAAGTTATTTAACTTGATATTAAAAACAAAGAAAATGTGTGATCAATAGAGGGTAATTACTCTAATCCCCTATATTATGTGAATTATCGAGGCATTAAGCTAATGAGTTATGTTGGATAACATTAATTCTTCAAAACTCAAATATAAACCAAGACCATTACACAACTTATATAGTTTGTAGCCTGTAAAACCCTAATGGTACAAGATAGACTGAAAAGACCTAACTACCCCTCACATCCTCACAACACTCCCCCTCAAGTTGAACATATATATCAAACATGTTTAACTTGCTAAGGGCAGTATTAAACACAGCTTGGGGTATAGCTTTTGTAAACATATCAGCAAGTTGGTTCACAGATTTGACATAAGGCAAACATAATTCTCCAGAATCAAGTCTCTCCCGAATAAAGTGACGATCAATTTCAATGTGTTTGGTTCGATCATGTTGAACTGGATTATTTGCAATATTGATTGCAGCTTTGTTGCCGCAATATAGTCTGAGTGGTAATTCAGCTTTTAATCCAATATCTTCCAACAAGAAGGTCAACCACAACATTTCTGCAAGTCCTTGTGTCATGGCCCGATATTCTGCTTCCGCACTGGATCTTGCGCAAACACTCTGTTTCTTACTTCTCCAAGTTACCAAGTTTCCTCCCAAAAAGGTGCAATAGCCAGAAGTGAATCTTCTATCATCTCTAGAACCAGCCCAATCAGCATCAGAATAGCACTCCACTTTCAGGTTACCACCTCCTTTAAATAGCAAGCCTTTTCCGGGACATGACTTTAAGTACCTTAAAATCCTGTCAACAGCCTTCATGTGAATAGTTTTAGGAGCATGCATGTATTGACTCACCACACTAACAGCGTAGGTAATGTCAGGTCAAGTCATAGACAAATAGAGTAACTTTCCAAATTCCCTTTTCCAGATTTGTAAGATCTTCCCCATTAGAACTAGTAAGATCATGACTTACTTCTATAGGTGTCGATGTTGGCCGACAACCCAACTTCCCTGTCTCTTTGAGCAAATCTAACACATATTTTCTCTGACATATATAAATTCCCTCATGAGATCGAGCAACTTCAATACCAAGAAAGTACCTCAATAGTCCAAGGTCTTTAATCTCAAATTCTGATATTAACTTGGACTTAAGAGTCTAGATTTCAATCTCATCATCTCCTGTAATTATCATATCATCAACATAAACCAAAAGAATAGTAATTCTGTCTTCTTTCCTTTTTCACAAAGAGTGTATGATCAGCATTCCTTTGTCTAAAGCCAAACAATATCATGGCTTTGCAGAACCTATCAAACCATGCTCTGGGCGATTGTTTAAGTCCATACAAAGCTTTTATCAGCCAGCAAACCTTCCCTTTTGTTTCGATTCCAGGAAGTGGTGACATGTAGACTTCTTCGTGAAGGTTGTCATTCAAAAAGGCATTTTTCACATCTAGCTGAAATAGTGGCCAATCATACTGAGAAGCAAGAGAAAGAATCACTCTGACTGATTTGAGATTTGCAACTGGAGCAAAGGTCTCCAAGTAATCCACCCCATATGTTTGAGTGAATCCCTTGGCAACAAGTCTGGCTTTATATCTGACCACTTCACCCTCTGAGTTATACTTGATAGCATAGACCCATTTAGAGCCAACCAAGTTCTTCCCCTTTGGGGGATCTACTAATTCCCAAGTATCATTCTTATTAAGAGCATCCACTTCTTCATTCATTGCCTCCAACCACCTTGAGTCCCTTACAGCTTCATAATAAGAAGAAGGTATGACATGATTTGATAGCTGTGAAATAAAAGCATGATATGAAGAAGACAAACGAGAATAAGACACATGGTTAGAAATAGGATGTTGAGTACATGACCTGACCCCCTTTCTAACCGCAATTGGAAGATTCAGCTCATTCATATTCAGGGGTGCAGTAGGTTCAACCAATGAGGATACAGGATCAAGAGCCAGAGCATCCGATTCAGCTAGCCGATTAGTAGTAGGTCTTTGCTTATGTCTTCGTCGCTTGTAAGTAATAATTTCTTGTGAAGCCTGCGAGCCCAGTAATGGAGCATCATCTTGTTTATTTTCCATGACATCCAGTGAAATAGGAATAGGAGAAGGAACCACTTAAGGTACAAGGGAAGAGGTAAGATTCTCCCCCTGAGGACGAGTCTGGGGAGCATAATAGGACTCGGACTCAAAAAAGGTAACATCCTTCAAGACATAGCTTGTCCTAGTAATAGGATCAAAGCACTTGTAGCCTTTCTGGCAAGTAGAATACCCTAGAAAGATTCCCCGTATAGAGCGAGGATAAAGCTTAGAGGACTTGGGACCAAGAACATGAATAAAACAAAGGGAGCCAAATACCCGAGGTGTAAGGGAAAACAGCATTGTGTCAGGACGAAGAATAGTAAGTGGACATCGATACCCTAGACCTTTTGATGGTAGACGATTAATGATATAGGCGGCTGCAAGGATAGCATCAGCCCAGAAATATTTGGGTAATTGGCGCTGAAATAATAGTGCACGGGCTGTTTCAAGGATATGACGATTTTTCCTTTCTGCCACTCCATTCTGCTGTGGTGTGTAAGGACAAGATGACTCATGAAGAATTCCTAAATCCTCAAGAAAGGCATTTAGAGATTGTGTAAAGTATTCCCGCGCATTATCAGATCGAAGAGTTTTCACTTTTGTGTGGAATTGAGTTTCAACCATTCTGCAATAATGTTGAATGAGTCGAGGAACTTCATCTCTGCCTTTCATCAAATAAAGCCATGTACAGTGAGTGTAATCATCAATAAAAGATATAAAGTATCGATAGCCATCCAAAGAAGGCACAGGAGAGGGACCCCACACATCTGAATGGACAAGGTCAAACGGAGACGAACTTTTATTCATGGACTCAGGAAAATGAGTTCTACAATGTTTGGATAACTGACAAACTTCACATTGAAAAGACTCAAGAGAAACAGAAGAGAAGAGATTAGGAAATAAGACATTTAAGGACCGAAAAGATAAATGTCCCAAACGAGAATGTCATAACAAGATTTCTTGACGCTTATTTTCTGAACACTGGGCTGTAGACTTCAGAGCAGATGTTGTTCCAAGATGATAGTAATAAAGACCTCCTACTTCACGGCCAGTCTCAATCGTTTGCTTGGTCTCGAGATCCTGAAAGACACAATGATCAGGGAAAAAGGTTACCGAGCAGTGTAGTTTAGTAATACTACTAACAGAAAGTAAATTTAGAGAAATGGAAGGGGCATGAAGTGCAGAGGATAGGATAAAGTGATCTACCAGTTGTATGGAACCTTTACCAGCGACAGTAGCTTTGGTGCCATCAGCAATAGTCACTTTATCCTGCCCAGAAAACAAAGAGTAGGAGATAAAGGAATTAGTAAGATTTGTCATATGATCCGTAGCTCCGGAGTCAATAACCCAGGGGCTATAAGATCTTGACCCAGCCATACTTAACTCCGGGCCACAAATACCTGTGTGCGCTTGAGACAAATTGGTAGAGTCAGAGGATGAAGTCTGAAGCTGTGATAAGATGCGCTGAAGATTGACAATATCAATAGATGACAACTTAATATTAGAAGGTACCGAGGAATCAATAGTCTCCCCATCTACTAATTTTTGGGCAGCAATATTTCCACGACTAGGAGTCTTCTTGTCACTGTTTTTGAATTTTTCTGGATTTTTTTCTGGATATTTCTCACAACAAAAATCTGAATCATGATTAGTCCTCTTGCAGTGCCGGCAAAATTTTCCACCTCTTCCTTTTGTTCCCCCAGACTTGAGCTTGTTAGAAGAACCGACAAAAGCAGATGTCTCCCCAATTGGAGTGCTTGCTGCAGAGATATTATCTTTGTTGTTCATGGTCCTTCTCCTGCCTTCCTCACTCAGAATTTTGTAGTAGACTTGTTCTAGGGAGGGAGTAGGATCAAGACTAAGAATTTGTCCTTTTAAATTTTCAAACTCTGCATGAAGCCCATCAAGAAACTTAATGATTCTGTCTTTCTCCAGAAGTTTCAAATACCTCTGATGATCATCTGTAGAACTCCAATTGTCCATCCTGTAGTAGTCAAACTCATCCCATAGCCCCTTTAGAGCGGCAAAATAATTTGTAACAGACATAGAACCTTGCTCAAGTTTAAAAATTTGACTACTTATCTGATAAGTACGCAGCATATCATACTTGCGCCCATACATCTGCTCCAGTGTCCTCCACATATCACCGGCCGTTTTGTTATGAAGAATAACCTGTTTGATGCCAGAATTAACAGAATTGAGTATCCAAGTCATTACCAGAATGTTGTCCCGCCTCCAAGTACGAAAACTAGGGTCCTTTTCATCTGGTTTCAATTTTGTGCCATGAAGAATATCAAGTTTATCATGGCCTTCAACATACAGTTCAACAGCAACTGCCCACGATGCATAATTTGTCTCGGTCAATTTTTCCGAGGTTATTTGAAGACCATGTCCTCCAGGTCCTGTCATTGTGAAAATTGATTGAACCTGTCCGGAAGAAGTCAAGAGATCTGTAGACATCCCAGAACTTTCCCCAGAGGTGTCCGCCATAATACACCACAAGAAGAGGGAAAGATCTTACGGCGACAAATAGAAAATCCGGCTAGGGAGCAGAGGGGAAAAAAAATATATCACTTTTCTTCACCAGCAAATCGTGCAAACAAAACTTGATGAAACAGATCCAGATGACTCGATGAAACAGATCCAGATGACTCGAATCGGTGCTGCCTCCCAAGATGCTGGACCTGATGTGAGAAAAAAAAAACTTTCGGTCTTTTCTGCTTCGGCGGGGCAGAGAACCAGGGGTGCGGTTGGTTCCAGACGCCGCACCTGGTTCCAGATGCCGGTGCGATACAAGAAAGGCAAAGCGGCACGAGAAGAGACCCCAGTAACGAAAGAGAGCGGGAGAATAGCGAGGCTCTGTTCGAGCCAAACTCCCGTCGCGGCTTCCGCTCGAAGACGAAAAGGAACCACTTGAGGCAGCGAAGGCCGGGAGAGCAGCGCGAGAAGAATCGATGTCAGGCCCGCGCGTCGTGAGGGAAGACGCCACGCCTGGACTCGCGCGTCGCAAGAGGGAAGCCGCGAAGAAGATGCCTTCGCGCGAGGGTGATGCCGCCGACCAAGCCGCAAAGAAGAAGAGCCTTCGTGTGAGGGTGATGCCGCCGGCCTAAAACGCGCGGAGGAAGTTGCGAGGAGTTCCGGTGAAGAGGGTCACGCGAGGAGGGGATCTCTGATCGGCGCTGCTTGCTTGGACGAGATGTTGCCGTATGGACTTGTGATCATGGCGAAGCAGGCGTCGGGAAGGAGATGATGAGAGAAGAGACGAAGCAGAGCAAAGATGACGGCGCGAAGGAAAAATTAGGGTTTTGAAGAATAATGCTCTGATACCATGTTGTATAACATTAATTCTTCAAAACTCAATTCTAAACAAGACCATTACACAACTTATATAGTTTGTAGCCTGTAAAACCCTAATGGTACAAGATAGACTGAAAAGACCTAACTACCCCTCACATCCTCACAACAGTTTCAATAATACTTTCTTGTTATTGAGCATGAAAGCATATGTGTTCTCCTTGTCATAATGAAGCACATCTCGATCATATAGCCAAGGTCTCCCAAGAAGCATATGAGTTACTTTCTTAGGAATAATATCGCACCAAATAGAGTCACTATAATTTTCACAAGAAAGAGAAATAAGGCAACATTGTGTTACCGCAATAGTTGTGTTATCTATCCATCCGACCTTGTATGGTTGGGGATGTGGCCGCGTAGGAAGCTTGAGGCATTCTATCATAGATGTTGAGACAACATTCATATAGCTTCCTCCATCAATGATAAGCTTATGTGCTTGATTCCCACAACAAACCAACATCTGAAAAATAGATGCCCGTCATCAATCTTCACCTTCAATTTTTGGAGTAGTAAGAATACATCTAACAACAATCGCCAAAGAAGTGTCTTCATCTTCTTCCAAATCTCCTTCTACTCTATGATTTTCTGCTCTATCCCAATGTGTGGATTCGTTTTCGAACATTTATAAGTCATATGACCCGGTTGCTTGAGAAACATATGCTGCCTTTTTCTTTAACTCGGTTAGTTTCAAAGGTGGTTTAGAGTCACTTTGTTGATTAAATGAGTTGACGAATCCACCTTTTGCTTGTTGGTTGGTTTCATGAATTCCATTATTCATACCTGAAACTCCAAGCTTCTTACTAAATGACTCAGATACTCCTCCATATCCAAGGCCACTTGGAAAGCTTGTTCTGGGCTGTAAATTGGCTGTCTTATTAATTCTCTTTGGGTTTCAGACCTTAATCCTGCTTTAAACCTTGCGAGAGTCTGTCTAGGATCTTCAACAATTTGGCGCTTGGTCTTTAACTCATCAAACTTTTGCATATACTCAATAAATGATTTTGCTTTAAATTAATAAGTTGATCACATAATTTGTCATAGTAATTTGTAGGCAAATACTTCTTTCGTAGTTTAGCTTTTATCTCCTGCCATGAGTTGATTGGTGGTTGCCCTAATCTCCTGCCATGAGTTGAGTTTAGATGTCATATTTTTGCTAAACCCATGAGCTTCATTCGAGCAAACCTTACTCTTCGATCATCTGACATGTCATACCAATCAATATATTCTTCTATTGCTGCAAGCCAATTAGCAAATAAAGTGGGGTTCACTTTTCCTTCGAAATTTGAGTTCGAACCTTCTTTGTGATATCTCTAGCAACATCTTGGTAATTATTTTCTACTTTAAGAAATCCTCTAGCCCACTCTGAAAAAGGTTGATGTTGTTGAGGTGTTGGAAACCCTTCTTGAATCAAGTTATTATTTGCCTGAGATGTTTCTCCTTGCTCTCCTTGAACCTGATCACCTTTAGATTGAGAAATCATGGCTTCAATACCATTTAGACGAATTTGCATGCCATCAAGTTGCTCCATCATGCGAATAAGCATCTCATCACGTTGATTATTAGTCAACTTTCCTCTAAAGCTCCTCCCGGATCTTATAGACATATTAAAGCTATAAGGCTCTAATACTAAATGATGCAGCACAAGCAGAGATTGAGGGTTGGGTGGTTTGGGAAGTAGAAATTTGAAATAAAATGGTAAAGGGATTATAGAAACTTAGGTTTCACACCTAAGGGTTCCTAGGCAACACAACATAGGGAGATTGTATAAAGAAATGTAGAAACTTAGGTATCATACCTAAGGGCTCTTAAAGCATCACACCATAGGGAGATTGTATCACACAATCAAAGAGAACTCTCAAAAACGTTGATATCTATTCCATATTTCATCATTACAATAGTACAGGTATTTCTACTAGGACTCACAAAGGACTCAAGCAACATAAATGCTAGTAGAAAGACTCATTGAAAACACAAAAGACTCGTAAAGACACATAGGAAACATAAAAAACTCATACATCTGCTACAATTTTCCAAGCATAGGAAATGTAAATCACATTGGAATTATTGGACATTTAGTGCCGACTTTTGACTTGAACCCTTTGGAATTGATGAACTTTATATCATTTCCCAAGTAGGTTTATCATCTTCCAAGACATGCCAAATTAATAATGGAGTTTTAGAATCTTTATTTCTGCATTTATAGACTTTTAATGGAGTTTGCCACTTGTCTCTATCACAATAATTCTTGCGGAAATTTTCGTGTAAACATGGATTATTGCTAACTGTTGATGATGGGAAGTTATGTAAGTATTAAGGATGTTGTTAACAATATCTAAAAAAGCAGTATATGGCTGACCCATTGCATAGTCTAAAAATAGTACGCTAAAAGCTATTATATGTAATTATACAGGGTAAAATACATAATATGTACTGATCTATATTAATTAACAATGATAGATGTATCATATAGTTGCCAAGTATTTAAATTAATACTTAGGAGTAACCACTCCAAGAATTTACCTTGTAATAATCCTTATGAATTGAGAAGAGATCAGAGAAAGTAATAATCATACGGGTTAAATTATTTTATGTGACTTAAAACAAACTTGACTTGAATATATCATAGTTTCACTTCTTTGGGTGTTTGCTTAATCAGATTGAAAATTGGGCCATATAAACCCCTAAGATTGCTTTGAAAACAATGGTATTGACGAAAATTGGTCATTTATAGGCATTATATGATCTTGATACTTGGATTCGTTGTTACTCCTTTGTTCCCATGCTCCACTTTGGACATTGAGTTGAACAATGCTTCCATTGAACAATCATGTCAGACAGCCAGAACGATGCTCATGTAGGATACTTATATCCGAATCCAATTAAATTTATATGTGGTATATAATAGGAAAATGAGCATAATCTGTAAGTTGTTCTACCACTAACACACTAACATAATTCTACTTCCTATATTAATATGCCGTCAATGGTATCCATTGAAATGTCTGGCCACATTGGATCTTTAATTTGTTAATATTAAAGAAAAGCATGTCCTTGAATGTTTCTTTCTTTTACTTTTTGTCATTGGATGTGCCAGGTTTTTCTAAAAGGCACTTAACTTTTAGTTGCCAAGAAAACATAAATTCCTTTCTGTAAACTTTTAGTTGCCAAGCAAATGTAAATTCCTTTGTGTAAAAGTAGAGTGCTTCACATGAAGTTTCTAATCAGCAATATCCGCTGTTCAGATCTCAATACAACTGCATCCCAATTGTTGTGTCTAATATAGATGCATCTTGAACTAATTTCTGAATGGTCCCTGTAGTGGATGGGTCTTCTATTCACTTCTTTCTAATGATATCCAAATCAATAGAAATATGCTTACAGATGGGTGTCAAATTTTCACTCTGAAATATAAAAAATGCTTTAGCCATTGGCCCACATCATCTCTGACTTCCTTTTTGCAGATTATCTCAATCACAACCAGAAATTTGAACATCCACTTGTTCTGCTTGATAGAAATGCCCTTCTAGTCAGAACCAGCAATTTGAACGTCCACTTTTGTTGCTCTATAGAGTGTTCCTCTGTTCTACAATACAAGATTTTAAAAAGTATAGAGGTGTCATGCAGTCAACTGACTGCATAATGCATATGCATATGCAATCTGTGGAGATATATGAGTCTACATTAAAAGAATTAAAAAATGATTTATATTGATAAGGACAATTAACAATCCAACATGCATCATAGCTGCAGATTGTTGTGCAGCATGCAGCATGGTGGTGTGCAGCCACGAGGTGTCTGATTGCGTGATGGGTACTCGCACACAGTCTTGCTTGAGAAATAATTTGCTGCCCATCTTGTTGTCCCTTGTGCCTCATTTCATATATGGCATAGTTTCAGTTTAGATTGCTCTTGAATCCGTAAGGTATATTTATTGACGCTACCAATTCATACTTCCACGTAGAAAATATACGTCGATGATAGAATGTAAAACACATGCAGTACAATATTCAATATAACACAACAGTATAATTAAGTAATATCCATATAATTTATGCCTAGTGTTTATGATTTACAAAAACAAGGGATTGAGTTAATTCTTACAAGTCACAAGCTACCAAATAGGTTGGTTTGGGTTTAAAATCAATTTTGTTCATTCTAAATTTGTCCAAATGAACTAGATATGATCTTTTTTTTTCTTCACAAATAGACTGCATTTGTCGTATGCACTCGTATCATGCCTCTATAAGGATTTCCTTTGAAATTCATTTTGGTGGCCACATATGGGCTTTTTAAAACCATGTTACCATACACATCAAGCGTTTATGATAATTTTTAATATGGACTTGGTTCCTAACCTAGTAACCCCTTCAGTTTTGCACAAAGTGAACTATAACTAGCATTTCTTTATTATACAAGAAAGCTTTTGATGAAATGGAGAAAGGACTTCATTATAGAATGCAACCTAGCTACCTTACTAACCGAAACCCTATCTGTTCCAACTCTTGAACCATCACATTCATGTGTAAAACATACATTTAGGAAAAAAAATCCAGCTAAAGTAAAAGATGTATAGGAGGGTAACTACTTCCCAATCTATGATCTCCTTCCAGTAAGAGAGGTTTGAATCTACACAATCTGAATAATAACGAAATTACATGGCTACCCTTACCTTAGTTATTTTATTCAGACGTAGCAGGCTAACTGATATGTATTGTAATACTTTGTTTAGGGAGATTAATACACTTTTCTGTGATTTAATGTAGTTTCACATTGTTTGGTTAGAAAATATGACTAAGGACACTATATTTTAGTTTTATTATCAATCCAACATTTAGTTTAACTTGTTTTTTTTTTAATTTGAAAAGTAATAAATTATTCTCTTCTAACCTTCAGGTTGTTCTCCGTGGGCTTTGTCAAGATCTGGATATCCCATTTCAGACATCAATGCTAAAGTATGGCTATAGATAGAAAAATCAACTTCTAAATTTGATTCTTTACATAACCGATGAATACTGTTTGTGATTATCAAGCCTTACAAATTATATCTTCTACTCAAAACCATGCAATTATATAAGTTACCTTGTTAATTTACAAAGATTAAATTTTTTTTTACTTCATCTGGGATTATTGTACAGGTGGGAAGCTGGACCAAAATCCATCGATGGAATCTGGGCTCCTTGGTGGTATGAGAATGTGCACAAGTCCACAGGTTTTCAGAAACCAAATTTGCATATGATTGTAAGTTCCATGTTGAAAGTCTATTAGGAAACCATGATAAGAATAAAGATACTTTTTATTTTATCATATTTTATGTGTAATAACTTTGTCAACAATTTTTTTTTGGTATTATTCTGTAATTCATTTTGGTGATAAATAGTTTGGAAGGAATGGCATAGACTATAAACCATCTTTCATATGAAAAATTCCATAAATTTTTTGCTTAATCATAAGCGAACAATTAGTAAAGTAATTCGCTGATTTGCTCAAGTTAATTGAAATATTGGATAAGCCTTTAAAGTGTTGAAATAGTTTAAATAAAGTCCTACATGATTTCTCATTTCCCCTAATGGCAATAAGAAAGTCATCAGCTAGCTAACATAAGATGAGAAAGTTTCTTGACTATGACGGTAAAAGAAGTAACTTTTATTTTATCCACGAAAGAAGAATCAGAAAACTAGTTAAGTATAAAAATATATGGTGATAGAGGGCCACCTTGTCTTGGTTTAAAATTTTGTGTCGTATCATGCAGTACAGTCGAAACATTTCGTTCCACCCGTCGACTTGTATGACATAGAGACTGGCATGACCATTGCGTAACCTCTGCGGTCGCTTCGGAGGTCACACGTTCCCTACGGCTGTGTCGGAGGGGTTGTGCGGCCCCGTGGCCACGCAGGAGGGGCCGTGCAGGAGGGGTCGTGTGACCCCCTCGGCCGCTGCAGAGGGGTCGCGTGTTCCTTGTGGCCATGCGTTGAATGGGTTGCGCAACCCCAGCGGCCGTGCCGGAGGAGTCGAACCCAACGACCGTGTCAAGGAGTTGTGGTTGTTGGGTTTGCTATGGGTTGTCTGATTTTTAATAAAACTTTAATTTAATAATTTCAATTAACTCCCAACTATAGTTGAGATAATCTAAATAGGTTTAACTAAACCCTAATAAAACTATCTCATTCATTTATTTTAATTTTAAAAATATATAATAAAATTTATTTATTTATCCTATTAATGATCTTGTATTCTTTTTTATTTTTTTTAAATATTTGAATTAAAGTTTTTATTTTTTTTATTAATATATTTTATATTAAAAAATATTGAAATCATATTGGCACAAAATGTATCGTTCCGGTCATAGACCGAAATTCCAATAAGACTTGAAATTTTAAACCATGCTTGTCTTATACTCCTTAATCTGGAAAACTAGTGAGAAATATTTCAATGATTTTGCAAGCCAATATGGGGAGCAAATACAAACATGAACCCAACCAATGAACTTCTTTAGGAAATTGATGAACGGTAAGGATGAGACCTTGTCAAGAGATTTTACAAAGGTTTAAAATCAATTTTAGTTAAGATCAAAGGTCAATTTCCCTTGGCATGTTTCACATTATCAAATCTCAGTATACTCACTATCATGTTATAGTCATGAATGATGCATCCTGCAATAAAAGCTGACTGCTCTTTGGAAATTAAAAAAAATCAAGAACAGATTTGATACAAGAAGTCTATGCCTTGTAAAGGAGTTAATATCAAGATTTAAATTCTTTATTTGTCTCAGTGTTTTGGTTCCTTGCTGGAACCATAACATTTCAATACAATATCATTCCATTTAGGTAGGTGTCAATTGCTCTAAGGAGGAGAAATGAGTAGAAGTCAGGAAGTTGAGTAGGAAGAAGTTTACTTGAAGGATTCGGGTCGTTAAAGGAGCTCATGACTGAAAGTGGGTCGCAGAAGACGCTTGGTATTGGGGTGGGGGTTGCAAAACTGGCTCCCTGCTTGGCTGCATTTTTGCAACAAAGCTGGATGATGCTCACAAAAAGGAGCTTGCAACTTAGGCAAAGCACGCAATGAAGGTGGAAGACGCTTGTGATGAAGCAGAGTGCTCACAGGCAGTTGACAACAAAGGTTGAAGGCTCAGGCAAAGCTCATGATGAAGGAAAGCGGCTTTGGTGAAGTTCACAACCAAGGTGAAAGGCTTGGGTGGAGCTAGTATGAAGATGAAAGGCTCATGATGAAGGCAGAACTGCAGAAGAGCTTGTATAAAAAATGAAATTCACTAACAAGATCAGAATGCAATTCACTATTAACTGAAGGAATTTAATTTATTCCATATTCAAAAAACTGAATTCACTAACAAGAACAGAATGCAATTCACTATTAACTGAAGGAATTTGTAACTCTGAAAATTCATAAGGATATTTTTGAGTATCAGAATTCTAAAGAGAGGCATATCAAACTGTAAAATGAGAAATAATCTGTTGTTGATCTTGTGAAATTTCACTGTTCTCAGTTGATGATATACTTTATCGCTGCAATCCTCCTGTGCTGGGTAAGTTGATGAAAATAGGAAGTGTCCTTGTCACTGTCTGCTATCCATTTGGATCTAGACTTCACCAAACATTTAAGATTAATTTGTCGGTTAAGTACAATAATTTTTGTGGAAGAATTGTGGTTAGTTGGGTCTTTAAAGGATAGCCCAGATCTAGAATCTTGAGGTTCAAGTAACTCAATATTACTCAAATTTTCCTTGATTTTTAGTCCAAGGTTTTCAGTATTTTCTCTGATCCAAGTAGTTAAATTAGGATTTAAAGAAATTAACTTGTTACTGAGAGTAAGCATAGGGTTTCTGTTGTTAGGAGTCTCAAGCTATGTGTTTACCATTAATTCCGACTTTCAATAATGTTTAAAGGTAAAGAACCTTTTTCTTTTTGTTTATTCTTGGGATAACACTAATTGATGGATGAGTATGAACAGAAGTCACCTTTGACAAAAGTGTCAAACAACATAGATCATGGCATTGTTGCAAGGACTCTATCTAATCTAGTGGTGATTCTTGAGGATTGCACAAAGGGAGTACCAAGTAAGTTAATCATCTAGATTTAGTTAATCTATTGAACTCTTAAAGAGGTCAATCAGAGAGGGGGATGAGGAAGGAAGTTGCTCTAGTGCCAAGTTAAAAAGGAATAATTGTCTCATCTTTTATTAAGTAAGTCCTATATATATAGGAGGCAAGGTGTAATAGACCATTAGGCCAAATTATTTTAATTAGTTTAACAACTACAAAGAACTAGAATTTTTCTCATTATGGCAGTTTTTTTAGTGTTTGTCTGTTTAAGCGTCATGTGCATTTACCTCAGCTCTTGTTCATGGTTTGCTGCACACTTTTGTTGCTAATTAGAGTTATTAACGACCATTCTATTCTGCTTCTTTTTGCGAGAAATTGCTACTCATAGTCCCTTTTTGACGTCTTCTGTCCTGCATATTAGCCTATGCTATGTTAATC
The DNA here is from genome assembly GCA_024364735.1 of Boesenbergia rotunda. Classification (NCBI taxonomy): domain Eukaryota; kingdom Viridiplantae; phylum Streptophyta; class Magnoliopsida; order Zingiberales; family Zingiberaceae; genus Boesenbergia; species Boesenbergia rotunda. Next base: position 591,988 of record JAGFNQ010003540.1, on the reverse strand, counting down.
ATATAATATTTTGTTAACAATATCCTGGCTCAAGCTAACACTACTAAATTGATTGCACCATTTCCTATTTTCCAGAAGACATTTTGTATTTTCTCTGACATCCAAGAGACACATTTTGTGTGTTCCTGATATAAAAATATTTGCAGCCCTTTCCCCTTGAATTGTATGACTTGCTGGAACAAAGCCTGCCTTTCTACAACATGCTCAGATGCCATTGTAGGAGATTGGTATCATCTTTTCATCCTTCACTACCATTTCCACCTCTTCCTGTCCCAGCCAATGAGAAAATACTCGTTTGGGTTGGTGACGAACTCTTACCTCGTGAAAATGCCAAGGTACTGAAATGCTTTTTTTTTGTCATTTCTCCTGATACATTTTGACTATTTGTTTCTTTGTTTTGGTGAACTGACCATGTGTTGTTAAAGGTATCTGTGTTTGATTCAGTTGTCCAAGGTGGTGATGCAGTGTGGGAAGGACTCCGTGTATACAATGGAAAAGTCTTTAAGCTCGATGAACATTTAGATAGGTAGTGTTCTTTATCCATCCTACTCTTCAATGTAATGCAGCATATGTTGCTCAATATATTTTACTTTTCCTCATTTGCTTCTATTCTTCCAGAATGTTTGATTCAGCAAAAGCTTTAGCCTTTATTGATGTTCCAACACGAGAAGAGGTTAGAATTACGATTGCTATGCTGTTCAAACCTTGCCAAAGCAATCTTTCAAAATAGTAAAACTAATTCTAGGCTTGTCTAAAATGAAATAATTATTACTTAATAAACTTCTTTATTATTCACTCTTTTAGATAAAAGGTGCTGTTTTCAAGACCCTGGTAACAAATGGGATGTTTGATAATGCTCATATTAGACTCACTCTAACGCGTGGCAAGAAGGTAATCAGTGTAGTAGGTTGTCAATCAACTATCCACTTAGGATCAGATGCGTGGAGCTGAAATTATAGCTTGTATGTATCTACAAAAGTCATTTGTTTCTCTCAGGTTACTTCTGGTATGAGTCCAGCTTTCAATCTTTATGGTTGCACTTTGATTGGTAATAGCTCATATCACACGGCAACCTTGTTTTGTGTAGTTTATAGTCATGCTTATTCTTTGTTTTTCTATTTTTTTTCCAACTTCATTTTTGACTCTAAAATAATCATTAACTAGTTAATGTATATGCCCATGCAGTGAACATTCTTGATCCTAGTTTGTCAGAATTTTCTTCTGGTCATTGCAGTGCTTGCAGAATGGAAACCGCCAGTTTATGACAATACAGGAGGCATAAGATTGGTTACAGCAACTACTCGTCGTAACTCACCAAATGTAAGATAATTCTACTAAAATTTTGTTCTTTGTTGAATTACTGAGTTTCCTATACCCTGAGTGATTTGAAGTATCTAACCTTTTGATTCAACTAATAAGAACAAATCCTAGTTTGTCCAGTAATACAGTGCAAACTTCTAACTTCAAAGCTTTCAAATCCACTAATATGAAGTAACAAAGCCAAGTTGATGTGATACTATAATGGAGCATACTTTCTGGATCAACAGATGCCAAAGTGATTGTCACAAGGTTCCATGCCATCTTAATTGCTTGCAGGCCCACTCGTATGTGGCGTCTCCAAAAAGTATTTCAGTAGCAAGGGCCTCTCCATCTCCAGCACCTCAATATTGATATTGGTCGCGCTGAATCAATGGGACAATCCTTCAATTATTGCACCATAATAGAATCCCACTACTCAATCCTCCCATGCCTACTCCATGCCAAAGAGCGCCACATCCCATCACTCTACCTTGGTACTCGAATCTACACTAATGCTATTTTCCAACGTAAATTTTTTGGTGAAAGCTACTTAGCAGAAGAATCTACCTTAAAAGTTCACATTTAAGGTTTACACCTTAATATTCAAGAAACAAATCACCCCAGGAACATATCATAAGGAATGATCTTTGTTAAATTGAACAATTTATCAATAATTGAATAAAAAACCAGGTTAAGAAATGAACATAATCCCATAAACCTATTAAGGAACCAAAGATTAAGATTCTGTCTGTCTCATTGGTTATAATTTTGTTTGCCTTGCATGATATCTAGCAAGATGAACCATTCCTCCCTTCCCACTGGTACGGAAACATTCTTGAAGCATCTATACTAGGTTAAAGCAGATTCCAATGCTATCTGATGAAGTTTGTACTTCAGTTACTAATGAAGGTTGGTGAACTGCCATGGTCAACTACAATGAAATTTCCTTAACAATCTTACGAACACTAGACTTTGTATAAGTTTTGTTTCTCTTGTTTTTCTCAATCCTTTTCCTCTTATCCTCTTTTCATCTGCTTTCAATCTTCCTCTTCTTCTATACTTGGCACTTATCCTTGTGATCAGTGCGAATTAGCACCATCTTATAATGTCAAATGGTTTGCTAGTTGGCTCTGGAACCTTACCATTCCACCACACCATTGATATGGCACCAGAACTGGTATTTTAACCTTGGATCATTCTATATCTTTGTTCATTGAAATCTTGATAAATGCCTTAATTTCCAATTCAAAGTAGGTTACCAATTTTACTAAAAAATTAAGTGTGCTTTATGATTGTTTGCTTCATGTCATTTGGCAAATAAACTTCAATGAAACATACAACTTAAAAGTTAGCACTTATTTCATCAACTTATATCACCAAAATTCTCTTTGCATTGTATATAGTTTTTATTATGCAAGTTCAAATATGTTCTTTCTTCTTATTTTGTGTATGCTTAGAGTCACTTTTTGCACCTTTCTTTCAGAGCATAGACTCCAAGATTCATCACAATAATCTGATTAACAACATTTTGGCCAAGGTTTTCCTTTTCCTTCAGTGAATCATACTTCTTCTGTCTCCTGTTCTTGATCTAACTGACTATTTTTTTACCAGATAGAAGGGAACCTTGCCAATGCAGAGGACGCTATCATGCTAGACAAAGATGGTTTTGTCTCTGAAACTAATGCTACAAACATCGTGAGACATTGGTGTAGTTATACTGAGGTGTCTTATTAGAAAATATCCAGTTCAATCAGAATGCATTTGTTCTTTTTCAGTTTATGGTAAAGAAGGGACATGTTTTGACTCCTCATGCTGACTATTGCCTTCCAGGCATAACTCGAGCAACTGTAAGTTTTATATTTCTATTTTTAAATATTTTTCTGCTATTCTTATATTCCCAATTAGTAAAGCCTTGACATTCATAGTGTTAATATTTATCGCACAAAAAGGTGTATCCTACTTTGGTATTTACCAAAGGGCCATCTGTTTTTCCAAGATTCCCCTCCGTATTCCCCGCCCTCCGCTCTCCTAAACCAAATCACAATAAGAAGCTACAAGTACTTGATGGCCGGCGGCCCTAAAAAGTTCGATTTCATGCTAAATTGGCACCATTTCACCAGATTACCCCCTAAGTTTTTTTAAAAAAAATTGTTTTTCTAGGTTTTGAGCCTTTCGTGCTGCACTTTGACTGCCTTAAAGGGCTCAGATTTGTGCCAAACTGGCACAGCCACTAATGATAAATGTCTATGCCTTTTTTCTCTTGTTTTGAAGTCCTTTAGGACCATCACATAAGTTTTGTTAAAAGACTCAAGTGCCAAATGACCACTGCTACACCTCTATTGGTCCTTTGCGTATGCCTATGCTTTCCCCCCCTTGATTTGGTGCTCTCCAGGCCCCATAAAAAACTTTTGAATAAATGTGTTTGAAAAGTTTGATGACCTGGTTCGTGCCAAATGAGTAACATTGCATTTTAGTGACTCAAAATCATATATGAGGGAAGGTCATTCTCTGGATCAGGTAAATGGATTGGACAAGTCAATGATTTTCAAAACATTGTGTTAATTGGTAATATGACTTGAAATGCCAAAAATAACCATTTGTAATTTCAAATAATTTAATTTGAGATAATAATATAATTCCTTTCATATTATTAATCTACTCTAATACTAAATATATCCATTTTTTAGAAAATCCTCCATTTCTGCAAGTTGGTTATTCTAATTTTATATCAATGTTTATATTTCATATGTACTAATATTTCTTCTTACATGTTTATGTTAGATTACCTACTAGTAATTTTTATATCAACCTTTTCTTGTTTAATTTTTTCTTATTTTATTACTATATGTAAAACTATAATGAAATAAAACATATGTACTTCTTTGTGCTCTAAATTTATATTCAAAAACTGAATCAATAAATTTTCAGTTTAGTGAATCTAGCTGGTGGTTCACATGCCGTTTCACTAATTGACCACTGGTCTGACCAGAAGCTCGGCCAGTTTGATTTCGAGTTTAGATTTTCTATGCTTCAGGAGGAAGAAGACAATCTCCTTGTGCTGCTTGAGCAGAAAGGGGAAAGGGTAAATGCTCACATATGTGGGAGAAAGGAAGGGCCTCCTGGAGAAGATCTGCATCCTCAACCTCATATCTTCATATTTATGAGCCAATAGACAATTTTCGCCGGACAACTCTAATGGAGGAGGATGTGCAAAAGGAGATCGTGAAGCAAAGATCCACATCTGGATATTAATCCTCTGCTATTTGTGGAGATTTAGAAGCCTGGCGGAGAAAAGACGTTAACAGGCTAGGAGAAGAAGAGTTAATAGACCTGGGGCCTTTTTGTTTTAAAGCTTAGGTAAAGGGCAGTCCGGTGCAGAAAGCTCCGGCCAATATAGGGTCCTGGGGAAGGATCGGATCACATTATTTAAAGCTTAGGTATAACCATAAAATTGCTACATTTAAATTTTAAAATTTGAAACTATATAAGCTATGCGGAAGGGAATTATGTTAGCAAAACTAGTTTAAAATTATCTTGGCACCCTTTGAGTTATGCCAAAAATGTGTGAACTGTTGGAATTGCACAGTTCGGATTTTGTATCATTTCAACTGATCATCAAAACTATGACTTTAACCTTGCTTTTATCTCCACTTATCCCAAACAATTTTCAGCCATCTAAACTCATTAAAATACATGACACATTACTACTAAATCCTAACATGGAATAGTACAAAAGCTAAGAAAAAAAAGGATAAACCAACTTCAATACTTAAAAGATTAAGATTATCTCAAAGATGCACTTGTATCATGTTTCATCATTTAAAAATTTAACATGAAATCTTGAGAAAGTGAATATTTTAAGTGTTCCTTTTATTTTAATTCTACAAATGCATAACGAGTTTGGTTCTGTGGGAACTTTCAGCTAATGTAGATTGTAGATTCATCATTCTGCTGTGAAATTACAGGTTATGGATCTTGTTGTTAAGGAAAACCTAATTCTACATGAAAGACGGATAAGTCTATCTGAGTTCCATGCTGCTGATGAGGTATGCGCTTTAACATCCAGAAATTTAGTCAAATTTAGTGAAATGTTTAATTGATTATCTTAGCATCAAGGTGACTGAAGAATGGCTTATCTGTTGTTGTAGTTAGCTAAGCTTCTTGCCATTAGATGGGTATATGAATACCAGAAACCTTCATTTAATTGACAAGCTTTGTGCTGTGAGTGAATATCCAGTAACCTACCATTTAGCTAATATAGACTTCATATAAATAAACAGAAATTTGCCATTTAGTTAATTAAGCCATCAAACCATGGATGAAATATATATGAATTTATTTGCATATAAAAGTTAATTAAAATTTCAACTTCGTGGTTTACCTTTATTTGATAGTGGTTTCTATCAAACACCTCTTAATCATCAAGTTGATTGTAACTTTGGTTGGCCGGAAATCACCCAAGCGAACGAAGATGGAGAAAAGTCAACACTGATGTTGTTTGACCAGATGTTCAATTGAGGCATCTTAGTTGAGGAGAACAACTCTACGCAAAAGCAGAATTGAGGTGCCTCAGTTTGTACTTGAGGTGCCTCAGTTTCTACCTGAGGCGCCTCGAGTCAGAACTGAGGCGCCTCAGGTTGGAACTAAGGCGCCTTAGATAAAAAATTATCAACAGCTTACTGCTGGCATCGTTGATAAAAGTTTATCCATCTGAGGCTCCTCAGATCACAACTGAGGCACCTCAGGTCCACGTCAGCACAACGATAACTTTAATTTTCGGACTATAAATAGCCTCCTAGACCTTGGAAGAAAAACAACTTGTAATCAATTTCCTAGTTCCTTCAAAGCTTTTAAGAGTCTTGTAAGAGGCTTCTCCGCCTACAACAAAGGAGTAATTTAGTGCGCTTTCATTGTCTTGGATTAGCAACCATCCTAGTTGCTAACCAAGTAACTTCAAGCCTCTTCTTTTATAGTTGTTGATATTATTTATGCTTACTTTAACTGCTTAGACTAATCTGTTATCTTTGTTAAGTTAGTCCCAAAATATAGTTTTTATTTGCAAGGCTATTTACCTCCCCTTTAGCTGGCCTGCACGGGACCTACACATTATACCTCATGATCATCTATAAAAATTAGGCACTTAGAGAAGGCTATGGTATCCACGAGAAAAGGAAGAGTTACCAAAAGGCAATTTGGGGTAATGCTCAAGGTGCTTATCACTTGCGTTATTGTGCATAAATGCATATAATCTAAAATTTTGACCTTAGTTATTACGCCATGTGATTATCTTATCATATTGCTTGGTGTACGGGTATGCGATATGCACTTTGCTTTTAGATCTTTCCCAATAAAAGAGAAAAAATGAATCAAAATACTATATACATATCAGAAGCCCTTTAATGACATCTGAGTTTTAGAATGATAGTATCTCAGACCGAACAATAATATCCATTTACATGCTAAAGAGAGAGCATGATCCGCTTACGCTATCTTCCAACATGTGTCTATCACCCTGAGTAGTGCAAATTGTAGCTATGGCCTCGTTAATGAACTGCTTACCATCCATTCTTCCATCATTCAACAACTATTTAAAAGATTCAAATTTCACGGTTGAAACTAATACAGTTCTAGCTTGCTCTACCATTTATTACTCAGACAAACTGTTATTATAGAAAAATGTGATTAGCATAAGATGGATTGAAGAGTACATTACCACTTATCACTTTCCTTCTTATGCCACTGGTAAGTACCCTCCAAATCAAATTTAGAACTTGCCAGCCAAACACAAAGATGTTGAGAAGTAGATAGAGAGATCAAGAAACACACATTAGTCGAACAGTCTTCTTTTTTCTCCTCCTTTCTTACTTCATTTTCTGATAACTTGAAGATGGTACAATCCTACTCTTCAAAGAATCAAAACAAAGTGAACAATACAAAAGATTCAAAGATCTCAAGCTTGAGTATGTAATGACAAGTTCCTCTTTGATTTTGCTTATTAACTCAAATGGTCAACAAACCAAAGTCACCCTTTGTTTTTTGGTTGTCTTTTTTAGATTTGAGGAAAATGTTTTTAGAAGTTTAGGTAAAGGATCTACAAAAGTCAATTCAAGTTGGAGGTCGCAGTGTTTAGAGTTGAGGTCGGGGTTCTTCAAGAGGCATAGAAGTGCAATGTAGAGGTGATTATAACTTTATAAGTATAATTGTTTGAAGTCATTACTCTACCCATGCACCACCCGCCTCAATAAATTTTCTTCTGATGAAGGTCCATTATAGTCCACAATCATTGAGGCACAAGAAGTTGCCAGAGGGTTGAAGCATGTGCGCAACATCTAAGCCCAAGTGACAATGCCAACAAGGAGCTAGGGATGGCAAATCAGATCAACAAGTCCATTGTTTGACCCACTCCTTATTTAACTTTGACCTGAACATAATCTGGTTAACTAACAAGTCAAAATATATGTCCTAAACACGTTAAGGGTTTCAATGGCCTGACTCGACAAAACCCATTTAATTAAATGGATTGTATCAACTCATATCATAGGTGGATCACAGGCTACAACATAAAACAATATTTGTGAACCCAGATGAAAAATTAAAAGAACATACCAAACAATGAACAAATATTTAAAGGGGTTAACTGCCATAGTTAAATGGGTCAAAACTGGTGTACTTATATTTAAATATGGTCAAAATGGGTCATGTTTAAATGAGTCAAAGTGGGCCAATTTATCAAACCCGAACATGGCCAATTTTATTTGTAGATCATGAATGGGTCGGCCCCATTTATGACTCAACCCATCAAACCCAAACCCATACCCATATAATTATAGGTCAGACTGTAGGAGTCAACCAAATACAGGATCTGTTATTGGCTCCCCTAAAAGTGTGCCACTCACTTGCCGTGCTTCCTCATTCTCACTAGTGAGGTTGCCCTTTGTCTTAGGCTTTTATTAACTTCTGTAGAAAGGTGGAGACATACAAGTTGTATATTTTTAATAATGAGTAGAATTCACTTTTATAGATACAATGGGTCTATCAATCCCAACAAATCATGGAAGGAAAAAAAATATTATCCTACCAAATATATAAAACTAAATCCTGTCAATCAATTAAAATCCTATCAGATCAAATTGATTGATACCAATGGATTTAATTGATACTACTTAATTCACTAAGTAAATCTACACTCCCCCTCAAGCTTGACTGTAAATGTTGATAAGGCCAAGCTTACTAACATCATGGGTTCATTCCGATAGTCCTTTTGTGAGTAAGTCGGCCAACTATGAGAAGTAGGGATGTATTCAACATTGAGACTACCTTCTTCCAATTTTTCCTTGATGAAATGTCTATCAACTTCAACATGTTTGGTTCTATCATGATGAACAAGATTATGAGCTATGCTGATGGTTGATTTAGTTTCACAAAATAGCTTCATAGGGCTTTCAAGATTTATTTTCAGCACTTTCACAACTTTTTTAACCCAAATTAGTTCACACACTCCATGAGTCATAGCTCGATATTATGCTTCTACACTGTTTCTTGCCACAACTGATTATTTTTTGCTCCGCCATATAACTAAATCCCCCCAAACTAACATACAATATCCGGAGGTAGACTCTCGATCTTTGATCGACTCCACCCAATTGGCATCAGTGTAAGCACTCACTCTTTGATCATCAGTCTTTGCAAAAAATAACCCCAGCCTAGGAGTTTGTTTCAAATATCTTAGAATTCTATAGACTACATTGAGATGACATTGACATGGTGAATGCATATATTGGGTTACTAGACTCACTGAAAAAGCAATATCAGGGCCAGTGTGTGAAAGATAAATGAGTTTCCCAACAAGGCGGTGATACATTTCTTTGTCCATTAAATCTCCCGTAAACATTCTTTCTTTATTTCCTTGCTCAAGTGGTGTATTGCTTGGCTTGCACCCTAGCACCCTAGCATCCTGGTTTCTTCCAACAGATCTAAAATGTACTTCCTTTGAGAAACAGATATATCTTTTTCTCCTAGCAATTTCCATTCCCAAAAAATATTTCAATTCTCCGAGATCGTTAACTTCAAAATCCGTTGCCATCATGATCTTAATATTTTTCATTTCCTTGTCGTTTCGAGTGACTATGATATCATCAACATTCACTATGAAAACAGTGATTTTTTCTTTGTCAGAATGTTACAAAGAGCATATGATCAACTTGTCCCTCCATATATCTAAGTTTCTTGATAACCTTAGAGAATTTGTAGGCACATGGAGACTATTTCAAATCATAGATAGCCTTGTTGAGTTTGCGAACAGTTTGATATAGACTTCCTCTTTAAGTTCACTATTCATGAATGCATTTTTTTATGTCAAGTTGATGTAGTGGCCAATCAAGATTTGTTGCCAATGATAGAAGGTATTTGAATAGTGTTAAGTTTTGCAATAGGAGAAAATGTCTTAGTATAGTCAATGCCATAGGTTTGAGTAAATTCGTTGACCACAAGGCGAGCTTTGTATCTTTCAATTGTACCATCTCACTTATATTTCACCGTAAATATCCATTTGCAATCAACTTTATTTTTTCCTCGTGGTAATTCGATCAAAACTCCAAGTATTATTTAGCTTTAAGGCATTAATTTCCTCAAGAATAGCCTTTCTCCATTTAGGAACGCCCGAGCCGCTTGAACATACCTAGGAATTTTTATATTGGACAAACTCAAGGTAAAGGTAAAAAATGGTGAAAATAAATTGGAAGATGAACACATTTTGAAATGGGATGGTGAGTGCAAGACCTCACACTTTTCTAATTGCTATAGGAATATTGAGATTGGAGACAGTTCCCGATTGAGGATCCTCTATTGGTTCATTTTCATGACTATGATTAGAATTCACAATGTCTTTAGTAGCCTGTGGATTTCGTCGAGTGAACTAATTCTCGTTCTGGTATTATTTATCCCCTTATTTCCAATATTGGAACATGTTCTAGAATGCGATTGCTACATTGGGTATGGGTGTTGGAAGAAGGGGATTATCTTGACAAGCTTTATTTTGATTCTCCCTCTGAAGCCGAGTTGTGGCGAAGTNTATGGATATAAAACACGTGAGGGTATCTTTGAATAAGGACAGAGAATGGAGTTTTAAACTTTAGATTGGGACTTGGTAGGCAATTGATTAGGTATACAACGGTGAGAATGGCATTCCTCCATAGGTATTTTAGAACATTCATGGTGAACATTAGGGTGCACACTACTTTCAACAAATGACAATTTTTTCTTTCTGACACCCCATTTTGTTGTAGGGTATTGAGACAAGTGCTTTGGTGGAGAATCCCATTTTCGGAAAGGTAGTTAATGTTAAAGAATTCTTTTCATCAAATATTACAAGATATAAGTTCTATTTATATACAATGTTAGGACATATTTTAAGAAATAATTAGAACTCTATTTTAGAAAATAAATCAGACTTCTATTCTAAGAATTAATTTATATTTTAGGTAAAATACAAATTAGGATACATCAAATTATCCCTAGCTATATTTACAATATTTTAAGACTCCCCCTCAAGCTGGAGAATATAAATAATATGCACCTAGCTTGTTACATATGTAGTCAATTTGGGGTCCTCTAAGTGACTTAGTGAATATATCTGCTAGTTGATTATGTGAGTTGACATAACTAGTAAATATTTCTCCAGATACAACTCTCTCTAACAAAGTGACAGTCGACTTGAATATGCTTTGTCCTCTCATGACAAATTAGATTTGAGGCTATATGCATGGCGGCCTGGTTATCACATATAAGTGATTTTTGTGTAATCTTTCCAAATCTTGGTTCCTGAAGCAACTGTTTGAGCCATATAAACTCTTGACTGGCTATGACCATAGCTCAATACTCTACCTCTGCACTGGATCTTGCTACAACATTCTGCTTTTTGCTTTTCTAAAAACAAGATTATCTCCGATAAATATACAAAACCCAGAATTAGATCTCCTATCAGTGGGAGAACCTGCCCATCCGCATCAGAATACCCTACAACTCGAGTATGTCCTTTGTCTCCGTACAAAAGATCCTTAATCCTTTCCTGGAACGCCTCTGATATATCGAATAATACGAATTACAACATCCTAATGTTCCTTGCATAGAGAGTTGAGAAACTGACTTATTACACTTATTACAAATGAGATGTCTGGACGAGTAAGAGTAAGATAACCTAGTTTCCCTACTAATCGCCTGTATCGTTTAGGATCTCGAAGAGACTCCCCCTGATTTGGCAAGAGCTTGATATTATGATCTATGGGGTTATCAACTGTCTTTGAGTTTAACATTCCTGTTTCTTCCAAAATATCGATTGCATACTTTCTTTGGGATATAATGATCCCATCTTTGGGCCATAGTTGTCAAACGCGGATAGCGGCGCGTAGCGGCCGACTCCAAAAACGCTATAGCGGGATAGCGGATAGCGTTCCGGCCGCTATTTGATAAAAAAACATCAATAGAAATGACAATTGCAATTTAGAATGTCAACATTATATGGTAGCAATAATTAACCAAAAGACTTCCAAGTTAAATTACTCAAAACATGGTATAGGGCAAAAACTTGTGGTCACTCCAAAAATTCAGAACATCAAGTTCTAAACATCAATATTAGATAAAGAGCGCTTAGAACTTGATGTTTATTACATAAAGAGTTCTAAACACCATTAAAAGCTTTAACTTGACGCTTAGAATCACGGAAAATGGTATGCCCATAACCCATCCACGCAGCAAAAAAATAGGGTTAGCCAAAATGATCATTTAACCCCTCCATTACATTTAAAACGAAAATAACTAAAGGGTTTTATGGTCTTTTGGCAAAATCTGCATTGATGTAGCAATTGAGGCCGCAACAGCCGCGATAGCGGCCGCGATGCGCCGCGATCGCGGCCGCGACGCCCGCGACGGCGAACCGCTCCGCTCCCAGGCGTGGCGTTGCGCTCCCAGGCCGCTCCGCCGCGATAGCGCCGCTATCGCGCGCTATTGACAAGTATGCTTTGGGCTGTGCTACTTTTATCCCCAAGAAATATTTGAGTTTGCCGAGATCCTTTGTCTGAAAATGTTTGAAAAGATGTTTCACTTGTGAAATCTCAAGATGATCACTACCTGTGATGACAATATTATCAACATAAACCACTAAGTAGAAGCAACCAGTAGATGAGTGGCGATAAAAAACAGAATGGTCGACCTCGCTCGTCATGCTGAATTGTTGAATTACGGTACATATAAAGATTTTTGCAGGCGACATACAAGACCAGAAGACTCCCCATGAGCAACAAAACACGGAGGTTGCTCCACGTAGACTTCCTCAAACAGGTCACCATGTAAGAAAACATTTTTGATATCCAACTGAAAGAGGTCAATGTCGAATCGCAACAATGGACAAGAATAGACACATATAAGACATTTTGACAATAGAAGAAAAAGTGTCCCCAAAATCCAATCCGAAGATCTGAGTATAGCCCTTAGCGACAAGGCGGGCTGTAAGCCGGTCAACTTTTCCGTCTGGACTAACTTTCATCGTATATACCCATCGACAACCAACAACTAATTTCCTTGGTGGTAGAGGAACTAGGTCCCAAGTCCCACAACTTTGTATGACACATATTTCGTTGTGCATAGCTTGTTTCCATTTTGGATGGGCAAAGATATCACCTGCAGTCTTTGGAAGAGAAACAGACGACAAAGAGGAAAGACAAGAATAATAGGAAGGAGAAAGACGATGATAACTCAAAGAAACATAATGAGGAGAAGGATTACGAGTGGAACACATATCTTTTCGAAGTGCAATAGAAATATCTGACTTAGAAGATGGGATCGGAGGAAGAGGCGAATGGCTGAGCTCCAAAGATGTGTCCACGGTAGTGTCAATGCTGGGCGCCGGCAAAGCAGGACGAGGATGACGCCAATAAACCCGCAATGGAGGAGGAGATGGGGTTGGAGGTGATAGAGAGTCCTCTGGATGGTAAAAGATAGTCATAGGCGTAGAAGGAGAAAACTCGGACAGAGATGTGTTAGGCCCAAAAAATGAAATCGAATCAAAGAACATGACATTAGCAGATATGAAGTACTGACGGAGAGTAGGGGAATAACACTCGTACCCTTTCTGAGATCGTGGGTACCCAAGGAAGACACATTTATGATACCGGGGAGAGAGTTTGTCAATGTCAGGATCAAAAGCATAACCAAAACATATAGAACCAAAGACCCTAGGTGGTAAAGGATGAAGAGACTGATGAGGATAAAGTACATGATGAGGTATTTTACCTTGTAGATTGGAGGAAGACATGCGATTGATGAGATAACACGCAGTAAGTACGACGTCACCCCAAAACCGATGAGGAACATGAGAGTGGAAAAGAAGAGTCCGGGTGGTCTCTAGAAGAGACGATTCTTGCGTTCTGCAACTCCATTCCGTTTGGGGGTATGAGGACAAGATGTCCTATGCAACACACCATGAGACGCCAAGAAGGCCTGAAACGGAGTAGATAGATACTCACACGCATTATCACTATGCAAGGTTCGAAGAAAAATACCAAATTAAGTTTTGATTTTATGGAAAAAAGATTGAAAAATAAAAAAGAATTCTGAACAATCTTTCATCAGATATAACCAAGTACAACGGAAAAAATCATCTATAAATGTAACAAAATATCGAGACGCCAATGTAGAAGAAATACGACTCGAACCCCAAACATCAGAATGTACCAAAGCGAAAGGGGACGTAGCCCGACTCACAATGTGAGGAGAAAAAGAACTACCAATATGCTTTCCTAATTGACATGACTTACAAGCCAAAGACTCTAAGTGAGAAAGGCTAGGATGTAATTGTTTCAACTTATCAAGACCTGGATGTCCTAACTGAGCATGAATAAGAAGAGGAGATGTTGCTGCCGAACCAACAAGAGAGGGTCGGTGAAGCTGATATAGGACATGAGACTCACATCTGAAGCCAAGCATCCTCCCCATACTCCGGTCCTGTAAGGAAATAGAAGTTTTAGTAAAAGAGATGACATAATCAACAGATCGAGTAAATTGACTTATTGATAACAAATTAAAGGGAGCTCCGGGAACATAAAGAACATTATGAATAGGGAGAGACGGTGAATGATGAACAATACCAACACCCTGGGACTGAGTTTGAGAGTCATTTGCCATGGTGACAAAGGGGAAATAGCTGGAAGTAGTGAGAGAAGAAAAAAGAGATTTATTATCAGTGATATGATCGGTGGCCTCAGAATCAAGAACCCAGGGATCCGAAGATCGAGATATACCAGCAAAGGAATTACTAGCGTGTGCAATGATAGCAGTTGAATCAAAAGCTTGTCGATCCTTATACCATTTCAGAATGTCGTTATAGGAAGACGGTGGTGTCGGATTCAGCGGCAACTGTGAAATGAAAATTGAAGAAGCGACAGAACTCTGGACAATTTGAGCAGCACGAGTGGATCGACCATGTAGACTCCAACATTTATCAATTGTGTGTCCTGGTCGGTGGTAGTGATCACACCAAGGACGTCCTTTGCCACCCTTACTGGGTGGAGGTTTGGTGTTGCTTCGAGAGACCAAAACTGATGAGTCAATAGAAACGGAAGGAGATAACGCCAAGACTTTAGTAGAGATACGAAAGAGAGTCGCCCAGGTACTGTCCATGGTTGCTTTTGTGGTGCTGCCCAAAATCTGATCACGAACATGAGAATAATCTCTGGGCAGACCATATAAAGCCAGAGACAGAATTTCTTCCGATTTTCAAGCTGTGCAACAGGAGTGGCCGCAAGGGGAAGTAGTTCATTGAAGTCACAAAGAAGGCTAGAGATCGAACCAAGATAAGTTGACATAGAATCCTTAATCTGATGGGCACTGAGGATGTTAATGAGATCTTCACAAACTTGATAGAGTCGCCGAGAGATATTTGTAAAGAGTTGTTGAGCCTGTGTTCAAACAACTTTGCAGATTTTGTTAGTGCGGAAGACATCCCTAAGAGATGGATGGATTATGGCTCGGATAATACAACACAACTGAGCGTCAACTATTTTCCACAGAGGACGATCGGCGACTTGAGCATCCTCTTCGGTTTGGGTGAGATGTGTTTCATAACCCTGCCCAATAAGTCAACGCTCAAGTCTTAAGAGGCATCCAACTTCTCGGAAGAGAGGGGGTGCAGTGATGTGATTGGTAAAGATTGAGATATCTGGCTTTAGAGTGCCAGAGGTAGCCATTGATCACTTTTGGGTTGTTGAGAGGAGGTCGACGCCAGGAATAGACGTTGGAATACGCACGCGATGGAGGAGCCTTGGGCATTCGACGGAGGAAAGCATAGTGCGGAGAACAACACACGACGTGCAGGAAGAAGCCTTTAGTGCACCTGAGGATAGAGGCTGCGAGCCGAGGAAGAAAAGGAAGGGCTGCCTTGCCCGAGCAGGTCGTGGAGCCTTGAGCGACGCGATCGGGTGAAGGGAGAACACAATTATGTGTGGAGAGCGACGCGTTGTCGGAGCTCGCGACACGTGCAGGAGAAGAACAGCAGGTTCGACTTCTCTGGAGAGCAGTAGCTTTGCCTTCTTTGGAGAACAACAACGTTGTGTGCAGGAGAAGAACATCAGCGTTGCGAGGAATAACAGCAACGTCGCGTGGAGAGAGAGGAAAAGAGAAGTCGCGAGTTGGGCAAGTCGCGAGAGGGAAAAAAAGAAACAGATCGGCTAAGATTTAGGACAAAAGAGAATTTTAGGGTAAAGGAAAAAAAATAACTTAAACCTTGCGCTTTGATACTATATTAAAGAATTCCTTTCATCAAATATTATAAAATATAAGCTCTATTTATATACAAAGTTAGTACCTATTCTAAGAAATAATTAGAATTCTATTCTAGGAAATAAATCAAGATTCTATTCTAGGAAATAAATCAGAATTCTATTCTAAGAACGAATTTATATTTTAGGTAAAATACAAATTATGATATATTAAATTATCTTTAGCTATATTTACAATATTCTAATAGTTACCTAAAATGGTATTGAAGTATTCTTTTCCATTATCGGCGTGAAGAGTTTGCATTTTGGTGTGAAATTGGATTTGAATCATCTGGTGGAAGTTTTTGAATATTTGACTTGTGTCAGATTTGTTGTGAAAGAGATAAACCCAAGTGACTCGTATATGATCGTCAATGAAGGTTAGAAATCATTTTTTCTTTTGAGATGTGGCGATTGATGAAGGGCCCCGAATATCACTATGGATTAGTGAAAATGGTGTGGAAGGTGTATATAGTTTCGGAGAGAAAACAATACGAGATTGTTTATCCAAGTGACACATTTCTCAATCAAGAACACCATGATTTTTATTATGAAATAGAGAAGGAAGCAATCTTTTCAAATATGAAAAACTAGGATGGCCTAACTTACGATGTCACAACATTAGTTCCCTAGGACTTGAAATAGAAGTAGAAGCAACATTAGACACTCAAGTTGGAAGACCTTTAGACGTGCCAACCTCAAGATAATATAATCCATTGTGAATTCTAGCACTGCCAATCATGTTCCCAGATAGAAGTTCCTGAAATTGACACGATAAAGGGATAAAGTTAGCAACACAATTATTGTTATGCGTGAATTTGCTAACAGATATGAGGTTGCATGTGAGGGAGAGGACAAAAAACACAGATTTGAGGATAATGTCCATAGATAGACGAATATTATCGATTCTGATAACTGGACTCATCGACCCATTAGCAATTTTCACAAATGTGTGACTAGGGCAGGGAGCATAGGAAGAAAATAAACTATAATCCCCTGTCATATGGTCAAAGGCTCCGGAATCAATGATCCAAGAGCCTACACAAGTTGAGCTAAGGGCTGAATAGAATGTACCAGATTGGGTCATAGAGCATGACTCGACAGCAGAAATGGTGGATGAATTGAGAACGGTCTGCCAAAGGAGATGACAATATTGTTCAATCTGCTCAATTTGTTCCTTTGTGAATGGAGTTGAAATGCCAGACTTTTCAGGTTGTTCTTGGGTGGTTTTTGCCTGATAACCATGTGCCTCTGTTACCTTTCGGGGCTGCCAACTTATTGGTTTGCCATGTATTTCCCAACACTTTTCTTTGGTATGACTTGGATGCTTACAATGTTCACACCAAGGCCTTTTGCTAGTGCGCGGAACTTGGGATAACATCTCGTGCGTAACCAAAGCAGGGCAGGTTGTTGAGAAGGTGAATCATTAGAGCGCATAACCTTTCTGCGCATCTCGTCACGTCAGCAAAGTCATCGTCAATAGAAGGAAATGGGTCCAGAGCAACCACACGACCACGAACATCATCAAGATTACGATTGAGGCCTACCAAGAAATCGAAGACTCTTTCTTTGTCAAGATTTATCTTATTTTTGATATTGCATTCAGCACACATCGAGGAATCTTCAAGGAACAAATCCAATTATTGCCGAATATCCTAAAGTGTCCTTCAGTTTGGAATGGAGTTCGAATATTTGACAGACATTTCCAATATTTGAGTACATTCGATAAGCAGCATCCCACACTTCTTTAGTTGTTTAGAACCAGAGATATCGTCTGCTGGTATTGGGCTCCATAGAGTTTATGAGCCACGCAAGAACTATTGAGTTTTCAGCCATCTAGACTTTGTACGATACATCTTTTAGGCTTGGTGCAGGAGGATCACCAGTGAGGTAGCCAAGTTTGCCTCTGCCACATATCACAATTTTTACAGATTGAGCCAATAGTAAATAATTATGACCGTTTAACTTGTGAGTTATAATTTGTAGAGAAGAGATATCACTACTTAGAGAGAAGTGACCGATGCAAATGACTTTTCTGCCAAAGTGTCGTTGGATGATCCTAACGATGTGTTTGAACATATTAGTTTGGCTTCAATGAAATGACTTACACATTGGGGAAGATGAAGGTGGTAGAAGAAATTGTAAAATTAATCTTGCTCTGATACCGTATAGAAAGGTGGAGACATAAAATTGTGTATATTATTCAATAATAAGTAGAATACATCTTTTATAGATACAATGAGTCTATCAACCCCAATAAATCGAGAAAGAAATATTATCCTTCCAAATGTACAATAAATCATGCAATGAAAGCAAATATTCTCCTACCAAATATACAAGCCTAGAATATCTGGTCAATTAATTAAAATCCAATCAGATCAAATAAATTGATACTAATTGATTTTAATTGATCTATTTAATTCATTGAGTAAATCTATAGTATCAACGAAAATAAAGCTAAATGACGAGCCTTTGTCACCAACCTACTCCCTCTACTTTCCCACTTTTCTAGATCCTCAATCTTGTGCTTTCCTAGTCACAAGTTTTATCCCCTTCTTTGTTTGTGTCAACATCAATTACGTCCTCCCCCTTGTTGCCAAGGTTGGGTGAGTCATCAAAACCAACAACACGACATGCTTTTATGACACCACTCAAAGTCTCTTGTGAGGCTCTTATACGAAAAACAATTCGAAAATTACACAGTGGAAAAATGATCCCTTCCAAAATATCCATGCGAAAGTCTTCATACATCGTTAATAGGGTTGTTACTTTTGTTGCGTGCCCTTAGTATTACTTCGACAGCAACCTTGGTTCTTTGGTTTGATGGATCTCCGCACGATCAGAGTGGCTGTGTCTCTAGTAGTATCCACACGAACATGTTCTATTCGTCGCACGAACTTGGTCTCAGAGAAGAACTAACTTTGTAGTGCTAGCCACTAGGATGGTTTGGTCACAAGCAAGCCTAAAAACCCACAAGTGAGTTTCGGTCATGTGAGAGGGAGAGGAGGAAGAAGAAGATCAAGCTCAACAACTACCTCTTCATTCCACCAAAATGACCCTTTTATATTCATCTAATGAATACAAAAGGTCTTTAACTTTTGGTCTTCCCAACCTATTAATGCCCATTGATCCGGCCGAATGATTTTTGAAGAGGATTGGAGGCCCGGTCGGGTTTGATCGAGCATGATCTGGGTCGGAGATGATTAAGCCGGGTTGTCATCGACCGTATGGGTTAGGCCTAAGGCATAACTGGAAAAGTGGAGGTCGAAACAGATACGACCCCGGCTCAGCTTCAGGCGGTCGGTCACTCGGGGTCAGACACCCGAGGTCGGTCACTCGAGGTCAGCCACTCGGGGTCGGCCACTCGGGGTCGATCACCCGAGGTCGGTCACTCGGGGTCGGTCATCCGAGGTCGGCCACTCAGGGTCAAGCACCCGAAGTCGGTCACACGGGGTCAGACACCCGAGGTCGGCCACTCGGGGTCGGCCACTCGGGGTCGATCACCCGAGGTCGGTCACGCGGGGTCAGTCACCCGAGATTGGCCACCCAGGGTCAGGCACTCGAGGTCGGTCGCTCGGGGTCAGACACTCGAGGTCGGTCACTCGGGGTCAGACACCCGAGGTCGTTCACTCGGGCTGGGTGTCCCCAGTCGAGCGCCCTAAGTTTACCCTACGTATGGAGACCTCTAATCCAGACTTATCCGACTGACTCGAACTACGAGTTAAGGCGTGCCGACCGAACAACTGTAAAACCGCCTCTGTAAGTAATAGTGTAGTAGGCCTCTGACATAATCATCACCTGACAGAGCCGCCTGACAGGGCTGATGGGTGTTAATGAGCTTTAGAAGTGATAGTTTAAACAGGATGTCAGGCGGCTGTGGCAGTCTCACAGGGGTAATAAAGCTGCTACAAGTTCAGTCTGTCAGCTGATCATTCCTTAAATGCGACATGACAGCTCTGACACAGCAGACAACTCACCCTCTCCTATATAAACCCCCTTTTGGGCTCCAAGAAGGGGATTGCTGCCATTTGCAACCATCACCACCATCTTGTAAACCCCCATTTGGTCCGAGCCGAGTGATTTGAACTTGATCCCTATTGGAGCCCGAGTCCGACCCCCTGAGTTACAGCAGACCGGGTCGTCTTGGTCAGACCGAGTCAGCCGGGTGAGAACCGACTCTTCGCTTGTCGACAGGATCACCCATTAATCTCAACGAATACCAAAACCTCTTGGTATTCTTTTAACTTTTTGTATTCATCTAATGAATACAAAGGGTTTTGTCTCTTGGTCTTCCTCTTTAATAATATTCATTAAACCTTTTTAATGAACACTAATCCCTTGTAGTTGGTTAAGTCTAATCTAAATGAGTCTAACTCGGATTAGACTCAATCCCATAGTCCAATTAGATTCATTTGAGTTTAACTCAATTAATCCAATTTCGGATTAGACTTTACCACATTTTAGTCAAACTAAAATCAATGTATTTCCAAAACATATTCTTTGTGTGTGACCCAATAGGCTCTCATAACGTTGGTAATGTATCTAAACCATTTTAGATACATAAGCAATGAACGATATCTAGCAATGCATCATTGATACCTAAGTGACGAGAATGCTGAGATCCGACCTAACATTTCCGTATCTATTATTTTATATGACTTTGTTCAAAAAGGTATATATGTATAAATCACGCTTCATGAGGTTAAGGCCTCAATCCACGGGTCAAAACACGGGGCATGGGACTAGGCCTCTAAAGAAGAGGTCATTGTCCCATTAGGCCCCCATACATCCCACAGTTTCACATCACAACTCACCCTCAGATCACAGCCACTTCCATGAGGTTTACATCATAAAGACAACACAAAACAACCCTAATCAAGTAGGCAAAGCATCAATCAACATTTATATCATAAGCACCATCATCTAAGAGCATAATAGAGGTATCTAAGACCCTCTATACTCATTAGAACTCATTGGGCAACAACCATTGTTGTAAAAATCGGCCTAGGCGCTAGGCGGCACCCCACCGTAGCGCCGCCTAATGCCGCCTAGTGCCGCCTAGCGCCGCCTAGGCGCCGACTAGGCGCTAGGCGGTAGTCCTCCGCCCGACTACCGCCTAGCGATTTTTACAACCTTGGCAGCAACTTCCTTCCACCGAACAGCAGCTCCTTTATCCATGTCCGGTTAGGTCTACAAACCTATAAACATGAATTTGCACTTTCCTAAAGGCTCCATCAATGCTAGGTGGCACCCCCTCAAACTTGCACTTGTTGCGGGCTGACCATACATGATATATGTCACTTGAGATGCCAAGAAATCGTGCTTTGACTTTCCTCCCAGCTCCTTTATATCTTCTTCTTATACCATTCAGCAGCTCCTCCATTTTGTTGAAGCTAAAATTGATATTAAGCCACTGTTTTACCTTCCCCCAAAGCGCACAAGCAAAAGGACATTCAAAGAAGAGATGATCCATTGCTTCCTCCTTTTGCCGACACACCTGACATGTCTTGTTATTCTCATATGACATTCTATCCGCCGTGCGAAGTTTCCTATGTATCAATAGCCACATAATAAAACGGTGCTTTGGCATGATTTCCGGCCTCCAAAGGTTTGCCACCCATGAAAGTTTTAGATTAGCACCATGAAAGAAACCATAGGCTTTTCCAACACCCTTCTTTTCCATAACAAATCAATCTATCATTCTCATGTTTGCCTCCCCTTCACCATTTGAAAGATGCTTGATTTTCTCTTTAATTTCTACCAACCTTTTGATCAAGGGTGAATCCGTAGCCCTTGCATTCCATGCCCAAAAATCAGCCCCCTTCACATAATGATGATGCACCCATTTGACCCATAGTGTGTCTCTTCTTGATTGAACATCCCATAAGACTTTAGCAAGCAAAGCTTCATTCC
This sequence comes from Boesenbergia rotunda, assembly GCA_024364735.1. NCBI lineage: Eukaryota > Viridiplantae > Streptophyta > Magnoliopsida > Zingiberales > Zingiberaceae > Boesenbergia > Boesenbergia rotunda. Next base: position 569,969 of record JAGFNQ010003540.1, on the reverse strand, counting down.
ATGCAAGTAAGTTCCGAAGTCCAAATCCCCCATTTTCATTTGGCATACAAAGTGTGTCCTAAGCAATTGGAGGATACTTTGAATCCCATACAAATAGCCGACAAATAGCTTTGATCTTGTCTATTACTCCACCCGGTACAGAGAGCATTGAAAACCAATAGCATTTCATTCCTTGGAGAATCGTTTTGACAAGCTCTATTCTTCCCGCATACGATAGAGAGTGCTTCGGCCACTTGCTTATCCTTGTAATCGCATCCAAAAGAGGCCCATAGTTTGCAATTCGAAGTTTTTCCGCCGCTAGTGGAATACCCGAGTATCTAAAGGGAAAGGACTCTTCTTGAAAACCCAAGATTCCCAACAATTCGGCCTTTGTATTGCCATCAACTCCCGCCATATAAAGCTGTGATTTTAGTGGATTTGCTCTTAAACCCGCCTCATTTCCAAACCCCTCCAAACAACCCGCAAGAAGCCTTACAGAGCAAGAATCCACTCTAGCAAATAACATAAGATCATCCGCATATATAAGGTGTGTGATGCCCACCTCTTTGCCTCTTGGATGAAAATGGAAGGATAGTGACATCGATATATCCTTGATTCTCCTTGATAAGACCTCCACACATAAGCCAAAAAGGAGTGGTGAGAGTGGATCACCTCCATTTAGGTATATAGAATATGTCGTTGTTGTCACACATTGTTTAATCGAAGCACAAAACTATTGGGGAAAACCAAAACCAACAAGTGCCTCCATAAGAAAATCCCAATTGAGCATATCGAAAGCCTTCTTTAAGTCCACCTTGGCCATATATCTTAGAGAAATCCTCTTGCGGGCATACTTCCTTAGTAGGTCTTGGGTAAGGAAAATGTTGTCCCCAATGCTCCTTCTTTGGACAAAAGACGCTTGTGCCAGATCGATCAAGAAACCCATCACCATAGAGAGCCTTGTTGCCAATATCTTTGCAATGACCTTATAGAAAGTATTGCAACAAGAGATGGGCCGGTAATCCGAAACACTATCTGCATGATCACTTTTTGGCACAAGATATATTAGAGAATGATTCCATTGTTTCAAAAGGTTACCTGTCCCAAAGAATTCTTGTACCGCAACCCCAAAATCCTCTCCCACAATATCCCATGAGGAAGTGAAAAACTTGGCTCCAAAACCATCCGGACCCGGGGCTTTTTCACTCCCAATATCATGTAATGCATTTTTGATGTCCTCCATCCCAACCGGTTGAATGAGGGAGTCTTTTTGTGCATTATTAAGCTTTCTCCCCGAGAGGGCAGCACCATCCAAGGGGGAACAAGTCTCCGGTTGCCCAAGAATACCATGAAAATGATCAAGAAACTCCTCCGCTACCTCCTTGATACTTGTTGTTCTTTCACCGTTCCTTTTTGTAAGCACAATAATCGCATTCCTCTTGTTATTCCTTTTGACCACATCATGAAAGAACTTTGTGCATTTGTCCGAGCTCCTCAAATAAGTGTTCTTTACTCTTTGTTGATAGTGCATCTTCTCCGCCTTCGATAAGAGAATTGCACGTCTCCTTATGTCACTATAGTTTGCGGATATGGAGTCACCCGATAGTATGCTTTGTTGTGCCTCCTCTAACTCCACATTTGCCCTCTTTGCCTTCTCCGAAATGTGCCCAAAACCCTTCTTGTTCAGCTCTCTCAAAACAGCCTTCAATCTGAACATTTTGGTTTTGAGGCGAAATTGCGCATTTCCTTGCACCGGGGTAGCCCATGAGTGTCCACTAGCCTCTTGTAGTCTTGGTGTAAAGTCCACATATTCAAAAACTTGAAAGGTTTTACTGGTCGCTCCTTGTCTAGGATGTGAACCGTGTTGCAAGAATGATCGGAGAGACATCCCGGGGCCGAAAATTCTGAATAAGCATCAAAATCCTCCAAAAGCCACTTTGAGTTCACCATTGCTCTATCCAACTTGGAAGCAACACCATCACCTTTAGACCAAGTGAATCTACAACCTATAGATCATAGGTCCACCATTCCACATCCATGGGCATATCTTTGAAAGTCCCTCATCTCATAATTTGTGACCGGATTGCCACCTTGTTTCTCATGAATTGACAATATTGAGTTGAAATCCCCCATAACCATCCATGGTCCAAAAATGAGTCCCCCTCTCTCCAAGAGATACTCCCACAATTGTCTTCTGTTGGATACTGAGTGAAGCCCATATATGAAAGTAACATAGAAACCCCGGCTGGAAACTCGACATCGAACATATGTATGAATGCATTGCTCTGTCTTGCTTATAATATCCACATCAGCCCGCTGCTCATCCCAAAGAAGCAAGATCCGTCCATGATTAAAAATATCAAAATTATGCACACACTTCATACCTTGGAACCTTCTTTGCATGATAGGTTCAATATCATCTTCTTTAAGCATTGTCTCCAATAATGCTAATACTTGAATGTCTTTGCTCCTTAGGAGGTGTTGGACACCCCCATGTGTTTAGGGGCTGATGGAAGCCCCTGATGTTCCAGGATGCAATCTTCATTGTCCACCATTGCGGGCTGCTCGCACCCGTGTAGTCCTTATATTTTGCTTTCCCCTTCTATTGTAATATTGGAAGTTTGGAATAGAAGTCTCACCTTGATGGAAAGAAGACCCTCCCAAAGGAGGAGAGCCCTCACCCCTAGCTGCTGTACCCTTCTCCTTTAACACCTCCGAAGCCGCATTTTGATGTGAATTTGGGATAGCAGTGCTTGGGATTCCCCCGTCCTCTTAGCCAAACATCCCCGTACAATCCTCCTCTACAGAAATTGGACTATGAAGGACCATTGCCGTGGAATTTTGATCAACTTGGGCTGTTTCATTCGGCACTTCTTGCTGTCCACTTTGTTGCGCACGGTCATGCTCTTCATTCGGCATTTGCAGTTGGCCACCCCCTTGTTGCTTTGGCCTCCATTGACGCCTACCATGAGTACTCCTACTCCTACCACGCCCCCTTGTAGTTCGAGACCTTCTCTTTGCATTTGGTTGCATTGGCCGGCCATCATATATGTTGGGATTTTGTTGTCTTGTTCCGATAGGATCATCTCCACAACGGCCGGTTTCGTGACCAATCTTTTTACATTCATCACAAAACTCCGGGACCATCTCATATACAATCTTGAGGTTGATTTGTACACTTGTGGGCAGCGTGATTGGCACCTCCAAAACTCGTTCACCGAAGGCCGAAACTTCCACCATAAGCCTAGCATATTCCAACCTCTCCCTTGTACGCGTCAACTTGTCCGTATAGAGGGGCTTTCCCACTTCCGATCCAATCATACTAAAAATTTTTTGAGACCAACAATCCGGAGGTAGTCCATGGATTTGAATCCAAGCGGGAACAAGGCAAGTATCCTCATCAAACAAGAAGCATCTTGTCATGACTTTTAGAAAGATAGGCGTTCCGAACGCAAAATACGGTCCCTTTGCAAGTACACTGTCCATATCCTTCTTCGTGTCAAAATGGTAGATAATCCACCCACTTTTATGCATAAAGAACTTGTAAGGCACCCTCCATTGATTGACTATTACCCTAACTCCATTCCGTCCTGGGTGTTGTCCCATGAAGCATCCAACCAAGCAATACCCCATTGTTTCTTCCATTTCATCGATATCATCATATTCAAAGACTAAGCTTTGCCCTTTAGCCTCGTATTGATCAAGAAACACGTCCTCCTTTGTCTTCCTATTATCCTTGAAGAGATTTGCCTATGTTTTCTTCCTTCCTTGCTGATGTTTCCTAGTCCCTTCCCCAGTAGCACCCAAACCTCCTTGCTCCTTGCCCTTTGCTGCCAGAGGATCTTCCACCCGACCACCTTCTTGGTTGGCCGGACCTTCATGGTAGTTCAAATCATCTTCTTGCAAGTTTTCTTCTTCTGTTTCATCACCAAACCGTGCTCCCTCCTGTTGATTTTCACCAGCATCCCTCTTCACATTTCTTACCGGAAAACCTTCTACCGGTGAGTCCCCTTCATTGGCCGGAGCTTTTGGGAGGTTAAGCCCTTCTTCTTGCTGATTTCCTTTTCCATTTGGATGCCTATTTCGTGCCCTCTGTTGTTGATGCCCACTAGAAGCCACCTCATCAGTTGGATCCACCTCAGCAGGGTCTTCATCCACATGTCCATTTCCGGCATCTTCACTTGCCACTTGTCCATCCACATTGCCTTCTTTTTCCACCTCATTAGCCCCTTTTTTTCCTGAGAGACTCTTGGTATTCTTCCCTCTCTTAGCCATTTCATACTTGTTGACCTGCTGAACCTTGGAAAAGAAGAACAGCCTCCCAATTCAGCCAATGAAACCAAGCTTGCCGCCCACTCACCCAATGGGAGTCCTCCCTCTTTAATGCACCCTTTTTCTTTCCCAAATGAGTGGGTTTCCACCCACCCTTCCTCCAACCACGTGGCAGCCTATTGGGAGGTGACCCTGGCCTGCCCCTGACCGGAGAAGATGGCCGGAGCCGGCCAAGTTCGCCGGAAAACCTCCAAACACCACCGGAAGCTCCAAAAACTCAAGAAACTACCTTCTTTTGGGTGGAAACTCCCAATATGGATCTCCTTCTCTACCTCCCAGCACCTCCAGAGGCCTGAGAACGATCTCCACAGGCAAAGGAGGCCTCTCACCTCAGTCCACAGCCCTCTTTGCCAGCCAACGGAAAGAGAAGCACAAACCGATTGCCGGGAAGTATACACTCCAACAAACAACCTTGGATATCTACTACAATTGCAACTCATCACCGATCCCGCAATGTAAAGATAAGTGAAATACCTTAATCCATCATGGTTGAGTTAGATGGGCCTGCTGCAGTCAATGGTTCTATTCAATGCAAATATTCTTCAAAGGCAAGAAACTATGGAAATACATCATTGGAGAAATTAAAAGTCCTGAAGAAGAAGAAGACAGCCAAATCACAGACAACAAAATCATGGCATGTATCACTAACATAGTTACTACCATCAATGTGCAATTTGATAAATTGAAACTGATAAGGGCATTCAGGATTTCATCTTCACAAGGTATAGCCAAAGAAACCTTATCTTGAAGTACAAACCAGAAATGGATATTCAACCTGAAGAGAGAAGACAATTTGTTGTGCATTTCTACTCCCATAGGTTTGTTATCTGGGACCAACTTGCCCTCATGGACAAAGTGGATCGTTGATGCGGAGATCCATTATAAGTATTGAGTAGAAGTTCATCTTGGTCAATTTCTTATGGCACTTCAAGGCAACATTGAATCATTAGTGAGTCCGTTCTCTATCGATCTAAGCTTCCCACTGTAGATGTCGCACTTGCAAAACTGCTAGCAAAAGAAATCCAAAAGAAATCTTGTCAGTGGTCTCTGAATCAATGTTGTTGCTGCACCCTCTAAACCTCATAATCTTTGACATATACAATGTGACAAGTAAAATATATGGTCACTTTGCTGATAGTTGCAGTACTATTCTATGCAACCACTGCAAGTACAGTAAAGAATTGTCCCAAGCCATCCTCAAAAAACATGTTCTCCAAGAAGACATCTTTAAGTTTCTCAGCAGCAATTGCAGCAAACCACTGAAACTGCTGCAACACCTTTTTGCTACTAATGCCCAAGAAATGATTAAACAAGCACTTTCACTTGTTAAGTCTTTTATTTCACATACTGCCAGCAGCATGAGAATGCTAGGTAATTGGCATCATGAATCTAATGAATCAAATCATTGGCATCTATTTCATCATGACACTAATGCATCTCCATTTTTGTTTTCTCCTCAAATTCAAGCTACAAACGGTAGTATTGTTAATGTCACTTCAAAACAGTCAAACGCACACCAAACCTACATGTTCTCTGTTTTTACCCACAACTTTCCATGAATTTTATTTCCATCAAACAACTTGCTGAACATGAACTGACAGCTGTTTTCTCTTTTTCAGATTGTGTTGCACAGGATTGTCACATGTAGAAGCAAATTGAGATTGGATAAATTGAGATTGGATATAACCTTGGATGCTTGTTCTTCATTGAGGAACTCACTATTCCTCCAAACACAGGTATCCACTTAGTCGCAGCTCTCGCCTCTAACAATTCTGGTTCTATAAATCAGAATCAACTTTTAGGTCTTATTTCTTTTTCAAAGTATTCTCATTTGGTTAATAAAAGTGTTTAGGGAATTGTTTAACCAATACAGGATTTCAATTATATAAATCATAAGTTTGCTAAACGAACACTTTTCTTTTACTTCAAGCCACTCTGAAACTCTATTCGCCACCTGACAACATCTTTAAGATTTTGAAGCACGTGCTTTGTTTTTTTCTCTAAATGTGAATGGGATAAAGTATATACTAAAAATGCAATTTGCTGTTTTCTTGGGTTATGGTACTCAACAGACAGGATATCGATGATGTTATCCTCAAGCTAACAAATCGTGCATATGTTGGCATATCTTGTTCTGGGAGTAGATCACATTCTTCACTCTACCCACCACAAAGCAAGCACAATTGATGCCACTACTTGATTGGTCCATTATTGAAGTTGTCAATGAGCTAATGATCCAAGAGGGACAATTTGGATCTCCAAATGTCCTCCTTGAAGACAGCCCTGACGATACCGCACCAAGAAGGTACCTCGTTTAAGAAAACCACAGTAAACCTCCTACCTATTTTCATGTTTATTGTTGTCACTTGTCTAACATTTTGCATATTTATGAGCCTAAAAGTTATCAAGAGGCTACAACTAGTCTGCAACAAACAATGGCAGATGAAGTTGAGTCTCTATAGAAAACTGATACATGGGAGCTTATACCTCTATTCTCAGACAAATCTACCATTAGAAGCAAATGAGTGTTCAAAAAAAAAACAAATCAGGTGACTCTACTGAAAGATATAAGACCAACAAGTAGCAAAGGATTCTCTCATGAGTAAAGCATTGACTATGATGAAAAGTTCTCCCTTGTTGCACAAATGAAATCCATTCGGACCCTCTTTGCAGTTGCTTCGCCTCAGAAATAGTCTTATCTTGACTTGATGTCAAGAATGCATTTTTCTATAGAGAGCTTTTGCTTTATGAAATATACATGGTTCCCCCATATGGTCACCCCCATCACCGAATTCATGTATACAACTTTGACAAACACTATATGGTCTTTGCGTAGTTTGAGAACTTCAATACCACCATAATGCATTATGGACTATGCCAAAGTCAACATGACTGCATTATTCTCCAAGTCATCCTCTAGTGAGATAGACCTTCGTGGATGATATGATCGTCACTAGGAGTGATCCTCGAGGAATTCTCTCTATGAAGCACTATTTGACAAGCTTTGAAATGAAAGAGTTTGGCACACTAAGTTATTTTATTAGAATGAAGGTCAATCTACTTGTGATCTTCGCAAAATATATTTCTTTCCCAATTAAAGAATACACATAAACTATTCATAAGAGGAAGAATCGCTCATGATAAAGTGGCTACCACACTATTTGAGTTAAATACAAAGTTGCAGAATGATGATGAACAACTCCTATCTAACCTTATTATGTAACACTTCATTCCTTCATATTCTTCGCTTTATCAGGCAAACAATAATAAAGAAACTTTTAAAACCATCAGATCTCATCCTTCAAAGATTCTCAAAGGTCGACTATGACGGTGATATTAATGATCACAAATCCACCACAAAGTTCTACATCTTCTTGTGATCATCTATAATTTCTTGGTAAATGAAAAAACCCAACCTTTTATCTCTCGCTCCAGCACTAAGGCAAAGTATCTTTCATACCTTGGCTCATACTTTTGCTGAAATTGTTTGGCTTTGCTTCCTAATAACTGGCATGGGGTGAACATTACTTCTCACCCATCTCTATGGTGACAACAAGAGTGCAATATAACTAATACAACAATGATGTGTTTCACGAATGAACAAGTACTAAAGTTGATTTCCATTTTGTTGGCCACCATCATCAGCTCAAGACAATAACCCTATCGAATGTACCATCTAAAGGCCAAGTGGCCAAACCTATTCACAAAGGTACATAACATGGATGGTGTTCATCATCTTCAATCCAAATTGAATATGCTTGAAGCATCTCTAATTTGAGGCGATGATAACAATTGTGAATAGGATACCTAGATTTCAGCCATCAACCTTGAGCTATTGGAATCATTACAAATCAACCATAAATTATTTTCATTAATTAGATTATCATGTATAAACTGATTTGCAACCATGTTTTTTCTGGTGAAACTTGTATACAAATGTGTGGTCGTGGACCAAGAGAAAGGTAATACAATTTCTTCAATTCCACCAAAGTTAGCATATAGCAGGATCAAGCATGTATTTATAACAAGCATAGATGAAATATACTCACAGAATCAATCAAAGTTTTTGGTGCATAAGTCCAATTTAAGCCATTTTGTCAAAGCCAGAGAGATTTTGTGGGTCCACATCTTCATTTGGACTAGTGCATCTGTCACCATTGGTTAAGCAATCGCTCAGTGTTCCAGTTTCCACCACTGGAAACTGGTTGAGAAAACAGGTTCCACCACTAGAAACAGAACATCTTGATTGTCCTTGATCAAACAACTCCCTCATATCTACCCTATCTGTTTCATTGCTGCAGGAGTTGGGAACAATATAAAGTGATCCTGATGGATATCCTACATATTCAGGAATAGTCCACCGACTGCTGACATAAGTATGAAATGGCACTTGCTCAGAGGAGAAACTTGAACCAGGAAGGGATAAGCTTTTGTCCAAAGGGCCATTTAGGACATCTGTTATTATTGGTGTCACTCTAGTTACATTATCTTGTTGAAATGAAAGTTGGCTATAATCTCTAATTGAACTGCATTCATCCAAGGCATGGAGGTTATGATTCATGGCATCAAGAATGTTTTCTGCTACAATATTAGTTGATGGCTGGAAATGGGTGAATTGTTTGGATTGAAAGGCACTGAAACTCTCATCAAGATTGTCGCCAGCTAGCATTCTTGTCATCGGTTGAGTGTGGCCTATCATAGAGGAGTGGTTCATCATAGCAGGACAGTTCACCGTGTGCAAGTTAGCAGATGATCGATAAGAAGTTGCAAAGGAATTTGGAAACACAGGAGTAATGCTGTGTTGTAGAGTGGTAGGCGATGGAAGTGATGCAGCCATACAGTTCTCATCCAACATATCAATAACCTGCTGAACCTGAAGGACACTTGATGACTGAATTGGTGCTACTGAACTTTGGAGGTTAAGTGTTTCACAGGATTCTGACACAACAGCATTTAGCTCCTGTTGTGCCATTTCTGTCAGATTGTTTTCATACTGAGCATTCAAACATGGGAGCTTGTTTGCATTGGAAGAGCCTACAACTTCAAGATTGCAAGTGGGAAGGGAGGGAGTAAGTGGAGATTCTCCTGTGGACTTTAATGTTCCATGAATAGGGAAAAAAGGATTAGACCCTTGTGCATCTTGCCGCTGGATAGTTTGGTTAATTGCTGACATGTCTTGCAAGGCAGTCAGGGCTTCTGGAGTAATTTTCCTCAAGATTGATAGAGTTTGGTTATCAAGTGTTCTGAGTTGTGGGAAATCTGCATTCATGGAAGCACATAGTAGTAACTTTCCAAGTTCAGCGTTGTATTCAGCTATTCCATTCAATTTCTTCAGCTGTAACCTGAATTTCTGCATTTTTCATAAATAACCAATAAGACCCACCACCATATCATCCCTGCATGGAGGAAAAAGGAAAAAAAAAGGGAGAAAAACATACAGATACTCATAGTGCCCAAGTGAATTAAAGTGACAAGACAACTACAAGAATTTGGCTGGCGTGCCTATACAAGGTGTGCAAAAAAAATGTCCTATATGCAACTATTTAACTTAGGATTGTTAACATTTATATCACTATAAATTAAATTGTTAATCTTTTTAGTGCTAATAAATATTTTTGCTGGTAATTTACTAATATACATCCTACGATTACTACAAGACAAATATCTAAAACATGCCTCTCAAGATATTGAATCTGACGTTGATTTTTTTTTTTTTTTCAAAACAGTGTCTTCTAAATCTCCTACATAACTTTGTCCTATCCTTGACTACCATGTCATCAACCTATATTTCCATTTTCTTTCCAATTGTGTTCCTAGAAGATCTTATTCATTATTCTCTGCTATGTTTCACTTGCATGGATTATACAATCCAAATAACATAACTTGATAGCAATATTCCTCCATTAATGATGAAGGGTGTGTGTTTCATCTTCATTTGTCATTTTAATCTGATTTGACCAGAAAAGGTAATCATAACCAACAATAGCTAACAGCTTGAAGTTGAATCAACGCTAGTTACAACTGATGGTCCTCCCTTCCAACTTAGAGAGAGAAACTCTCCCTTCTCTCTAGGTTTTTCCTTGAGACAAGGTGGTTGGAAGTTGGTTAGGAGACTTGAGAGCGCTCTCAGGTGGCATCCCACCCCTCAGTCACGGTGAGGGACATGGGAATTAGTGCAGCATCGCCTCTCTTTAGGGGGGAGCTGTTGGATTTTGTAGTATTTGGTGACAAATCTTCTGTTTTGGAGGAGGAAAGTGGCTGCTCGGGGTTTTGAAGACTCAATATTGCTGTTTGCTTTTTAAATGGGATTTCTGGCTGCAATATTTCAACGAGTTTCCGGGAGGGGATATTTTCTTCTTGCTGGAATCTACTCCAGTAGTCGTCAGAGCATTGGGAGGAAGACGGCGGGTACAAAGGTTAAAGGTGCGCCTGATTTGGTAGGGGTTTCACAAGGCTGCACAAGGAAGTTTCTCTTTGACCAATTGCAACCAATTGTCCAACATCTTTTACATTTATTCCTTGCACTGAAATGGCAAGGACAAAGTTGGTTAATGCTGCAAATAAATCTCGGAATCAATTAGCATCAACAGTGGTCCCCAAAACGCTGATGTGGAGCCGGAATTTCCGAATCTACCTCAAGTTGATCCTGAGGTAATAATGGGGCAGCAGGCGAATATGGCGAATCAGGGGACAAGTCAGCCTCCACGTGGAACAAGCCTTGATCTAAATCGGCAATCCCTTCCTCACGGAGGAGTCTCATCACCGGGAGAGAGGGAAGGAGGGCCGGAAGAAGAGGGGTTGTCAAAGGAGGTCGAACAACAGAAAGAGGAAGAAGTTCGGGAGGAGGGCGATGGAATTCCTAGCAACAGAAGAATCCCGGAGTAGGGAAGGACATGGGCCAACCTTTTCAAAGACAATCTAAAGACGAGGTTAGCAATGTCACTGGAACAATACGAGGCAACCAAAAACCGGTTACGTTTTGAATGTGATGGCATTAAAACAGTAAATGAGGCATTGGGCTTTTGTGTTGTGGGTGCTTCATGGGGCACCATCCTGGCCGAGACGGAGTTGTGGCAATCGCCTCCCGATGGGGAGTTCCATATAATTTTTCATGCACAAGAGTGGATGGATTGTATATTGATTTAACACAATGGAAGATCAGGACAAGGTGCTGCTTGGGGGGTCGTATTTTGTGTATGGAATTCCAATCTTTTTGAATCTTATGCCAAGTTGTTTTCTTTTCAACGAAGATGAGTGTTTCATCCCAACGTGGATTTAGATCCATGGCCTGTTCGTCGCGTGGGTGCTAAGCCTGATAGGCTTGGAGATTGGGAAACCACTTTACACGAATCAAATGACATGGACAAGAGACAGGTTAGAGTATGCGCACCTCATGGTGGAAATTTCGGTCACCGGGGAAAGAGTTGAGAGTGTGTCGATCACATTGTCCACTGGAGTTCAACATGATCTAAAGGTTGTCTATGAGATGATGCCGGACTTTTGTGAAGACTGCCAAAGAATGGGGCATCGGAAGGAGGCTTGTCACCAAAATTGTAATCAAACAAGATGGGAGGTATCAGATTACGCTCAAAAGAAGCAACACTCTTAATCTACAAGAGGGCATCACGTTCGAGATATCGTAGTACTCAACAAAGGAGAGGAACGGCTCAATCAGAGGGCATAAACCAATTGGTGATTGTGGAGGCTCCCAAGCCTGTTGCGGTGGAGGCACCACCGGCTCCAGATGAAGAAACTCAGCGGGCAGCGAAAACTGAGACGCAACAGACTCACCAAGAAAGGGCATCACAACTATCCTCACGGGATGAAGTGGAGGATGATGAAGTGGAGAATGTTCTGCACACACCACAAGAAAGGGCACCAATTACTACAACTATTGGTGCCTCCACCTCATCGGAGAAGAGTGTCCAAGCGGCCATCGTATCCTATAAGTCCTCAACTTCATCCTCATCGACAAGCAATGGGGCAGCAAGTAAAGACATGGCAAGAAGTATGGCGATTATGCAATACAATAGACAATTACGGACGCAAGTAGCCCGGTCGATTGCGGCATGGAATATAAGGGGGTTCTATAGGGGGGAGGGGGCGGCACCTCCTCAAGCACAAAGGAGTATAAGTAATGTCATTACTTGAGACGGAGCTTAAAGAAGCTTCTCTTGAGCCTATCATGACACAACGGTTTGCAGGTATGGGAGAAACTAATAATTTCGGTTTGTCTAACCACGGTCGCATTTTGCTCTTGTGAGTTATGCAGCGGGTTTCTTTAGATCCTCTAGTTATAGAGGAGCAATTCATCTATTGTCGTATCAAAGGTCAAAGCTTCCTCGCCACATTTATCTATGGTCTTCATTTTATAGTGGCTAAGAGGCCTTTATGGGACTCTCTTACAATAATTGGATAGAACATTTCTGAGTCGTGGCTTCTAATGAGTGATTTCATCTCTCTTTTGACGGTCCAAGACAAGGAGGAAGGCCAACCAGTTATCAACTATGAACTCCATGACTTGAAGAGGTTTGTGCATGTGTATGGTTTGGTGGATCTCTGATCAATTGGTTGTAAGTTGACTTGGACAAACAGCATGGTATCTTGCAAGCTTGATCGTATTCTAGTCAATTCACATTGGCTATTTGGCAGATCATGAGAGTTATGCGGAGTTTACGGCGCTCAGTTGTCTTTTGGATCACTTATGTAGCATAGTCTTCACACTAGCAAGGGAGAGGGGGCTAAATAGGCCTTTCAAATTCTTTAATATGTGGACGTTACATGGTGGCTTTCATGATTTGGTAATGACCTCTTGAGGGGAACCGGCTTATGGAAATGCCTAATACAATCTAAAGGTGAAGCTCACACGTTTAAAGGGTAAGCTATGATTTCTGGATAAAGAACACTTCCCAACATATTTCAAAGAAAGCGACAAGAGCAAAGGAGTTAGAAGAAGCCCATTATGGGCTCTTAACGGGGTGAGCCTCCAAGTGAGTATGGAACATTAAGAAAGAAAGTCATGCTATTTGCGGAGGCGGAGAAGACTTTTTATCAACAAAGAGCTAAGAGTGTTTATCTCAAGAATGACAACAGGTGTACCAAGTTTTTTCATGATTTGGTGAAGCACAACAACAAGAGGAATGTCATCATCACAGTCACGAAACAATCCGGAGAACAAACATCAAGTTTGGAGGAGGTTGTCAATGAGTTTGTTGTATATTTGCAAGGGTTGTTGGGAACTAGCAAACCATGTATTCCGTCGGACAGTTGTGACATGAAAGGGGGAAAGCTATCCAAGGGTCAAATGAATGAGCTAACCATGCCCGTGGTCAATGACGAGATTTGCCTTGCATCATTATTTGATATTGGGAAGGATAAGGCCCCCGGTTCAGATGGGTTTAATGTCGAGTTCTTTACCTCAGCATGGTGCATGGTAGGAGCTGAAATTTTTTCGGTAGTTCGTGAGTTTTTGCAGCATCGTCAGTTTCTCAAACAATGGAATCACAGATTGATTGCACTGATACCCAAATCTAATCATTCGCCATGGGTTTTGGACTTCTAGCCAATATTGTCTTGTACGGTCTTTTACAAGGTTATCTCAAACATGTTGACGGGGAGGTTAGCGAAGGTAATGGATGTCTTATTAGATCCGGCGCAAGCGCCTTGTATTCAAGGTCGTTCTATTAGGGAGAACATTAATCTTACATAGGAATTATTGAGGAGGTATACCCACAAATGCATATCACCAAGATACATGATCAAAGTCGACTTGAAGAAGGCTTTCGATAGCGTTGATTGGGGTGTTCTTATCTTGGCACTTATTGGTTATGGTTTTCCAAGTAATTTCAAGCTTGGATTCATGAATGTGTCATCACGGTCTCTTTCTCTATAAGTATCAATGGTGGTATACATGGGTTTTTAGACGGAAGGCGAGGTTTGAAGCAAGGAGAACCACTTTCACCCTTGTTTTTTGCGTTATGCTTGGAGGTTTTTTCTAGAGAATTAAAGAAGGCATCGTGGCAGCCCGGTTTTCACTTTCATCCTATGTGTGGAGGTATCCAAATAACACACCTAGCTTATGTCGATGATCTATTAATATTTGCAAGGGTCGATACCTCTACTATCTCTATCGTGGCCAATGTGTCGAGGGAATTTGATGACAAGGCGGGACTTCGTGCCAATCCATTGAAATCGAATATTTACATGGTCGGTGTGGATGATCAAGCTGTTAGGATGTATACTAAAAGCCTAGCTTTTGTATGAACATTTATTTTGGAATAAGAATCACATGGTCATTGTTTGCATTTTATATTTGTTATATATGCTATTGTCCTTTACTTTACATTATCAATAACATGTGTGTGGTGTCACACAGAAGATCATATTATCAGTTCCTTGTAAAGTATAAGTAGTAGCTCACAATCGAGATGGATTTGGACAAACCATTGGAATGTTTGTAGTGTAATTTGGTATTAGTCTATCTTGACTATAGAATTACACTAGTACACTTTGTGTGTATTGAGCAGGACTGATTTGAAGTGATTTGATTTATACTGACTATATAATCGAATTAGACCTCTGTTATTATGATGTACATGCTCTTAATCCCGATATAATAACAGGCACATGTACTTAATTTTTATTTCTTTAATTTATCAATGGGCGATATTTATTCGTTAAATTAATAGGCCCGATAAATTGGAAAATAATATTATTTACATGATGTGTCGTTGATTATAGAAGGAAACCGTGTCCTAATTTTTAGGATGATGATGTCCCCTTGAAGAACTCGTAAAGTTTATCAGTAAATCCTGCAGGTGGACTTGGTCCAACATGATAATAAGGTTAAGTGGTACTACTTATGGAGTTAGATATTAATTAATTAAATTGTCAGTAATTTAATTAATTAATGGACATGCGATATGTTAAACACGGGGAGATTATGTACACATAATATGGTGAAGCCCATATTTAATTATGAGGTTGGTGCGGTAGTTCAATGATAACCCATTAATGGATCGGGTTATCTTTAATGGGTCAGGTTTAGGATCCATTAGGAGACCAAAACTAACTCCTCCTCATGGTCCCTATTGTAGCTTATATATACCTCATAAGCCATGATGAACCATAAGCCAAGCCTTGGGTTTTCTCTCCTCTCTCTCTCTCCTAGGGTTGGCGCCGGCAAGCAAAAGGAGGTAAGGGTGGCTAGGGTTTGGGGTTAAGGAAGAAAACTCTTCTCTTCTTTTATTCCTTCTCTTCTCTTCCCTTTTGGCCGACGGCAACAAGGAGGCAAGGAGAAGGTGGCTAGGGTTGGAAAGTTGGAACAGAGTTATTCTTCTTCTCTCCTCTCCTTTGGCCATGCACAATCTAGAAGAAGGGAGAAGGGTCGGCGCAAGCTTGTAAACAAAGGAGGAGGAGCTTCTTCTTCCTTTTTGGCTTGCGACATCTCCACTTTTGGAGGTTGTGCGGCGCCGGCAAGAAGGAGAACAAAAGGAGGTGGTGCTAGGGTTCAAGCAAAGGAGACTTCTTCATCTTCTTCTTCTCTTCTTTTCTCTTCTTCCTTTAAGTGTGCGGCTAGGTCAAGCAAGAAGGAAGGTTTTCTTCTTCCTTGTTGGGCATGCGGCACTGAGAGAGGAAGTAAGGGTAGGCGCTAGAACGCTTCAATTCCTCAAGAATTCCTTTGATCCACATCACCTCACATATTTCATGAGCAACAACTCTGAAGTTTACTTCAACACTACTTCTTGCTGCCGCATTTTGTTGTTTTACTTTGCCATGTAACTAGGTTCCCAACAACAAAGGAACAGTAGTCTGATGTTGATCTCCTGTCTGTAACACTCCCTTACCCTTATAGCTCCCCCTTGATATGAGCTTTTCTTCTTCTCCTCCTTCTCTCATTTTCTCAAATGTTCCAATTTCTTGAGCTCTCCTTTCCATGGACATTTGGTGTGATAGTGTCTTAGCTCTCCACATGTGAAACATCTAATGTGTTTTTTCTCCTTCTTTTCCCTACAACCCACGTTAGATTTAAAACAAATTGACTTGGGTTTAGGGTTTACCTCCTTTTTACCTAATGGACACTTGTCCTTGTAGTGTCCCTTCTTGTTGCATCCAAAGCAAATGATGTGATCTTTAGCCCTTGCTTTAGTGGAGGTAGATGTTTCTTCTTGCTCCGGTATCAAGGGTGATCTATCCTCCTCCTCAATCCTTGAAGTGGAGACATCTTCTTCTTCCCTTGATGAAGTGGATGACCTTTCACTTTCTTGTGTCACTTCACTTGAAGAGGTGGATGCCTCTTTTTCTTTTTCCTCTTTCTCTTCTTCTTCGGATGTTTGAACTTCTTTCTTTATCCAATTGGTCCTTCTCCTCTTCTTGGACCATTGAGCTCATTTTCTTGAGCTCTTCCACTTCTTGAGTTTGTGTAGGGTTTTCATGGAATGCTACCATCTTGTTCCATAACTCATGTGCACTTTTGTATTCACCTACACTACTAATTATTTCATTAGGCAAAATATTAAGTAAAATTGAGATTACCGTTTCGTTTGCCTTTGCTTGTGCTTGTTGCTCCATATTCCAATATCTTGGCCGGAGCTTTTTTCCGTGCTTATCCTTTGGAACTTCAAATGGTTCTTCAAGCGCAATCATGTAATTCCAATCCATACCGAACCAAGTCTTTGTCCGCATCCTCCAATAGTCGAAATCCTCGCGATCATAGGGAAGTGGAACATTGATGTCATCACCAAACTTTTCTTCAATCGTTATCTCCTCTAGCTTTTTGCTCTCTCGGCAGTTAGTCCGTAGATGAGCGAACCTTCACTCTGATACCACTTGTTAGGATCTTACCGTTTGCTAGAGGGGGGTTAATAGCAACTTTTCGATCTTGTCTTCCTATAATGGTTAGTGCACAAGCGGAATAATAAAAACTAAAACCTAACACACAAGAAAGACACACCTATTTACGTGGTTCGGAGATGAAACTCCTACTCACGGTTGTCCGTAAGGTGGACGATCCCGATCCTTCGGTGAATGATTCCCCGAGGCACCTCCAGCTAGCTCTTGTCGCTCCTTGTGAGTGAAGAAACCTCGCCACAAACCTTGGACAATCCCTGAGCAATAGTAGGCTACTAACAAGCTCTAACCAAGCTAGTTTCGCCAAGAAGAAACAGCCATAAACAAGCTCCCTTAAATAGAGCTCGAGGCTGATATAACCGTTACCAGTCGACTGGTCCATTACCAGTCGACTGGTCGAATTCAAATCGCAATTCAAATTCTGGCCACCATCAGTCGACTGGTCCTGGACCAGTCGACTGATCTTTCTGTGGACCCTATCAGTCGACTGGTCCACTGCCTAAGTTTAGGGTTACCCTTCCCGAGTACATTTCTCTCGGCACTCGAATCCTCACGACTTAGCCCGCCCGCCCACCCCCCCCCCCTCCGAGTACAATTCCCTTAGCACTCGGAACCACACGACCTGATTGACTCTTCATCCAACAGCATCAATCTGTTGCCTTCAAGCCCTCTTCGACTTTGGCTCCCGTCCCTCAGATGCGCACACAAGCTCTCGGCTTGCCTCCATGTCATCCTTCACGCATGCCTCGAAGTCCGCTTCCCTCAGCTCATCGTTCCTGCTCCAGCAGCCTCGACCTATTGCCTTTAAGCCCTATTCGACTTTGGCCCTCGTCCCTCAGATGAGCACGCAAGCCCTCGGCTTGCCTCCATGTCATCCTTCACGTACGCCTCGAAGTCCGCTTCCCTCGGCTCATCGTCCCTGCCTTGTCCATGATCCCTTGGATGCACACACAAGCCCACGGCTTGCCTCCATGCCACCCTTCACCGTACCCGAAGACGTCCAACCAAGTCTATGTGTATCTTGCAAACCTGCACACTCACATACACATATTAGATCAACATGAAACTCTAACTTAATCATATTGACATACACATCAAAACTCATGATCCTCCAGATCATACTTGGGTCGATTGCCCCAACATCTTTCACTTCTTCAGCCTTAGCAGCCTGTAACTTCAAGTTAGGCTCAATCGGAGTCTCAACCATTTTACACCCCAGCAAACCTGTTTCTCCAAGTAGATCAAGAATATATTTTCTTTGATTAACAAATATACCTTCTTTGGATCTTGCAAATTCCATCCCGAGAAAATACATGAGGACTCCCAGATCCTTAATTTGAAATTCTTTTGCGAGATTCTTCTTTAGGACTGCTAATTCTGTTTCGTCATCGCCAGTTAAGATAATGTCATCAACATAAACAATCAAAATAGCAACTTTACCCTTTTCTAAATGTTTATAAAATATTGTGTGATCTGCTTAACTTTACAAGAAGCCATAACTGATAACAACCTTTCTAAAGCGTTCAAACCATGCTCTTGGTGACTGTTTGAGTCCATATAATGCCTTGTTTAATTTGCACACTTTTTCATTGTCAAGCCTCTTCTCAAATCCTGGTGGTAAGCTCATGAATACCTCCTCTTCTAGATCACCATTGAGAAATGCATTTCTAACGTCAAGTTGATATAGAGGTCAATCTGAATTTACTGCAAGAAATAACAAGACTCTGATAGAGTTTATCTTAGTAAATAGAGCAAAAGTCTCTTGATAGTCGATCTCATAAGTCTGAGTGAAGCCTTTAGCTACTAGTCTAGCCTTGTACCTTTCAATGCTTCCATCAGCTTTACATTTTATTGTAAACACCCATTTACACCCAACTAGTTTCTTGCCTTTGGGTAGATCAACTATCTCCCAAGTGTCACTTCTCCTTAAAGCATTCATCTCTTCTATGACTGCTAATTTCCAACTTGGATCATCCAAAACTTCCTGTATATTCCTTGGAACAAACAAGTGTGAAATCCTAGAAGTGAAAGTTTTATGGTTTTTTGACGATCTTTGATAGGAAAGGTAATTTGAAATAGGATGATTAGTGCAGTTTCGAACACCTTTCCTAATTGCTATAGGAACATCAAAATCAGGAATAATAGGTGAACAATTAGACACAATAGGAGAAATCAAAGCTGGACTTGGGATAGAGTTACCTGGAATTTCGGTGCCAGAACTCGGATTTTCAGACTAGTGCTATGTAGGCTTAACATTCGAATCTTTATCCGTCAGATGAAATCTCTTCCTCGTATAAACCTAAAGCTCAGAACTCAGATCACGATGATTAGTTTGTAGTATTTCTCCCCTTAATCGAGAGTCTCCAATGCTAGGCACTAGAGGTAAATGATTATTTCTGAAAAAATGATATTGGGAAGTGGGGTAGAAATTACCCAAAAATTGTCTTTTATTTCACTTGTCTCCCCCTAAAAGGAATTTTTGGTAACATAGGGGTTTGTTTCTAAAAAAGACACATCCATGATCACAAAAAAAAATTTTGTTTAAGGATTGAAACACTTATACCCCTTTTTGTTTGACGAATACCCTAAGAATACATATTTTATAGCACGTGATTCAAATTTTGAACGAAATTGACATGGAATATGAACATAAATAGTACACCCAAAAACTTTGACGGACAAATCAGAAAACAATCTTATTTTAGGAAAAAAAAAATTTAAGACAATCAAAAGGTGTTTTGTATTCTAACACCTTAGTAGGCATCCTGTTGATCAAATAAAAGGCTGTTAAAATTGCTTCACCCCATAAATACTTAGGAACATGCATATAAAACATTATAGCACGTGCTACTTCAAGTAAATATTTTTTTTTTTGTTCTGCAATGTCATTTTGTTGAGGGGTATCTCGACAAGTATGTTTGATGAAAAATCTTTTTTTCTTTCAAAAAATCACCCAAGTACTCATTAAAATATTTTGTTTTATTGTCAAAATATAAAATACAAATTTTGGTTTGAAATTGATTTTCAATCAGAGTGTAAAAAATTTTGAACAAATTTCTCACTTCAAATTTTTTATTCATCAGATAAATCCAACATAAATGGTCATCAATAAATGTTACAAATCATTTTTTTTCCAGAAAGTATAGTAATTTTAGATAGACCCCAAACATCACTATGAATCAAATAAAAAGGTTTGGAGGCATGATAACTCTTGGTAAATATGTTGAACGATGAAATTTTGCAAAAAATCAAGTTTCACAATGTAAAGAAGAGCAATCAATGTCTTTAAATAATTCTGGAAATAAATCTTTTAGGTAAAGAAAATTAGGATGTCCTAACCTATAGTGTCATAGCATTATTTTTTCTCCAATCGAGTTTGAACTAATATTGTTAAAAACCTGAGCTTTTTATTACTGACAAGTATTTCATCCAAGTACTAAAGACCTTCAATCATCCTAGCACGCCCAATCATCATCCCCGTGTTCTGGTCTTGAAATTCACAGTGTGATTCAAGAAATATAATACGACAATTAGAATCTTTAGATAGTTTATTAAAGACAAAAGGTTGCAGGCTAATTTAGGAACATGAAGAACAGAATTGAGATTAATTTTCTCGGTCAGTTTAATGAGTCCTTTTCTTGCAATAGGTGAAAAACTACCATCGGCAATTCTAATTGTCTCATTTCCAGAATAAGGAGAATAAGTATTGAATAACTGAGAGCAACTAAACATGTGATCTGAGGCTCCAGAATCTATGATCCATGGAGAAGAGTTTAAACAAGAGAGAGCTTTAGGATTGCTACCTGTTTGTGCTAACGAAACACTAAGAATACCAGATAAGAAGTTGGATTTTATCAGCTTCAAGAGTTCATCAATTTGCTCTTTGTTGAAGGAGTTTGAGTCGGCTTCATTGGCCATAGGAATTCTATGATTTTTCTCTCCTTGCTTGCTGCTTTTCCAGTTTGCAGGTTTGCCATGAATTTTCCAACATGTCTCACGTGTATGACGAGGCTTGTTGTAGAAATCGCACCAAACTCGTGGCTTATCATCAGACCTGCGCTAGTAATTTGCAGCCTTGTAGGTAGAATCAGTAAATAAGGTAGAAGTTTCAATTGACACACTAACACTCCTTCCGAGCATGACACTCCTTCGGCTTTCTTCTCTTCTGACTTCGGCAAATACTTCATCAATGGATGGGAGAGGGGGTCTCCCAATGATCCTTCCTCGTACTTCATCAAAGTCGACATTGAGACCAGCAAGAAATTTGTAAATACGGCCGTCTTCTATGGTTTTCTTGTGGTGGTTGCAATCATCAGCAGATTTCCATTCATATATGCTAAAGAGGTCAAGATCCTGCCACAACCTTTTCAATGAATTGACGTTGACAACCTTTTCAATGAATTGAAGTATTTAGTGACGGAATCATCTCCTTGACGAATATCCCCCAACTTTAAAGTCAATTCAAAAATCTGAGATTGGTTACCCAAGTCAGAATACATCTGACTAACATTATCTCACAACTCTTTTGTAGTAGGATAGCACATGTAGTTGGTACTTATATCCTCATCCATGGAGTTGACTAGCCATGTCATAACCATGGAGTTTTCAGCATCCCATTCGGCATGCATCGGATCATTAACAACAGGAGCCTTCGTGTCACCAATGATATAACCGATTTTTCCTTACCCACGAATATACATTTGGACGGACTGCAACCACTGGAGAAAGTTGTCCCCATTCAGCCGGATAGTGGTGATTTGGACTGAATAAGGGTTGGAATGGTGTTGCGGGATCTCAAAAGGTTTTACCGTGATAATAGCAGGGATTATAGTGGTTTTGGACATGACTTCTGACATGGCTACTACAATGCTCTGATACCAACTTAAAAAATATGGGGAAAAACAATTACTTTTCACTCTTACAATAGAATAGGTATAAGGTTCTCCTCTTATAGAGAGAATTTTATAATAGAAAAGGATACTAATGAAAAAAAACTAATTAAAGCTAATTAAAAACTCTCTTGTTTTTCCTGATTTGTATATCTTTTACAGCCTATATTTACATAAGAAATGATCCTGTAATTATGACTCAATCAAGGATTTTAATGATAGAATTAATTTCCAAGAGAATGGTACGTAAATGTGAATTACTTTCCTAACAGGGTATAATCAAAGGGATTAGCATTGACACGGGATTCTTTTTTTGTAAAACACTTAGTAAAATTAGGAAAATCCCCCTCACACAACTCAATTATCCTAGGAGGCTTACTCACCCGAATTACATTAGTTCTAGGTGGGGATCTAGAAGGGTTGGACATGGTGGATGTTTGTCATGGATTAGATATTAACACATATTTGACAATATAGATGATTCGTAGAGTTGGTGGATTTAGTCTCATTCTACCAAACAAGTCTATTTTGAAATTGCCAAAACATGAATTAACCACTATTCAAGTAGAGGACAATTGGTTACTTTCAAAAGCAAAAAACAACCCTTATAGATTGACACTCCAATTCACAAACCGCCAAGAAACCACTCTCTCTTAAAATTTGACTTTTCTGAGTTTCGCGATCTCCTTGACACTCTTCATCATAACCAAACCGTACACAAACATGCTAGAACAACAACACAATTTCAAATGAAGAGTTTGAACACTTACGAAATTAATTTAAAAGAGAGAAATGTTTAAGTAAATCGCCCATTTCATGGAAGGCAAGAGGAAAGAATAGAAAGAAATAGAAGAATTTAGGACAAAAATTAGACAAATTCACTTGGAAATTAATGTCATATAAAAATACTATCGAAGATTAGAAGTGAGATTTGATATAAGTGTGTCCTTCTTCTCACACCTCCCTAATTACTTCATCCCCTATCCTTACTTTTGATTTCATTGGGACACTGAAATATCCAAGTCTAGGGGAGTTTGTATATACTTGTATATAGTTTAGGTTGTTTACATGTTGGTTTGTTTGCTTGTTGCTTTATTTTCATTATAGTTTGCTTAGTACAGTTTTTATCTAGCTTGGCTTGTGTTAGAGTTCATCATGTGCACATTACTACCGTGTTGTCTCTTGTATTCTTGTTCTCCATTTATGTTATCAGTTGTTAGTGCTAGTATGCCAAGTGAATAACTTTTCTCTATCCTTATTAGCATGAAATGAGCATCGCTTTATTGAAATATTTAAGGATGGCCTAGTTTTCGGATCTCCTTTCGCTTTGCCTATTTTGAATAGTAAACAAGTTGATAAATAGTCATGATTCATAGGACTTGTTAGTACTTGTGTCCCATGGCGATTTTTCAAATTGCATTATGGTTACTGGATGTGGCTCAGATCATAAGCTCACTTGGAAAAATCTTATCCCAATCATGTCTATATAGATTTGCAATTATGTTAGTGCTACACTTGTAAAGCACCCAAAATATTTGAATTAAATAAGGGATTAAAAAATAGTATCGTAAGTAAAAACTAGTAATGTACCTTTTTGAGACCAAGTTAGATTACTGGGGAAATAAATATTAAGTTTCCCTTTATTCCGAGCACGCCTTTGAGACCACGGACAGTTTGAAAAGGACAAACTAAGTGTGTGGCAAGTAAGTGCCAATCGTCGAGATAATGAGGAAATCACTTAGATGATAACTTGACTAGGCATTAGGTTTGAAACTTGAAGAAATATAGTCACTCATCGCATCGAGCACAGAGAACTTCTTCTCGGGACACACTCAAATATATTTTTATATCATGCTCATCAATGAAAGTGATTAATAGAGTTAGGTCAAGTCACTAGGGATTATGATGCACTATAACTGATACAATCAAAGATACAAGTCTAGGATGTGATGAGCGTAGGTTAGACATGTTTTTATACTTTTATTAATGCGCATTCACTTGTTTTTCTTGTTTCTAGTCTACATTATTGTACCCCTCTTATCATTTTATCAGCATAATTACTTTCCTTGGTTCGGAAATCTACTCTTTGCATGCTTTCATTGATAGGAAACGATACGGAGCGAAAAGAAAGCAGAACGAAAGGCAGAGTCGGATGCAGCTAAGGATCGTGCGACATCACACGGCTATGTGACTTGGTCGTGTGTCACACAGCCTACGGAGACTGGTCGTGCCATTAGCACGGTCGTGTGGGCATCACCATGGCTCGACCAAGCCGTGCCATTCCTACCGAACTCCTCATGGCATGCATGTGCCTTTTGGCACGGGTTGTGCAGCCCCTGATCCGAGACATGCACGATATGGTCGTGCATGGTGGCACGGTCATGCCGCCTCTTTCGCCGTCTGCACAGCACAACTGTGCAGCTGCTTGGAGGAGCAATAAAAGGGGCTCTCCTCCTCTTTGCTTTGGGAGGAAGTTTCTCCCCTTAGGAGAACCCACCTTTTCGGCCACCACTCGTCTCCAGCGACTCCTCGACGATCCAAGGGCTTCTCTGACATTATCCACCTCTCTACGAGCTAAGGATTGGTTTCAAAGACTCTTTACTGCACCGGGCTAAGCATTTCTCTCTCCCTCTCCTTGTTTGGATTGTAGAATGCTTCCTTTGATGTCTTTGGTGCTTTTCCCTTCGTCTATGGAGTAGATTCCTCTTGTTCTAGGACTTGGGAGTAGTTGTAATGTGTATTTGATGAAACCCTATGGATATGCTTGTACCTTGTGTTGATGACATGTTTATGTATTGTTCTTGTTTGATTAAATGCCTATATGAAAAGTTTATGCTTGACCTTTTAGAATGTATGTTTTAATGTAGTGTTTGATTGAATGGATGTATGGAATGGTTTCCATCTATGGGAAATACTCAAGGTTATATGCCCGGGGAGCCCTATGTGACAAGTGTAATTCTTTAACCAGACATCCTTGAGCGTACCTTGAAATGGAGGCTACTTCTATACAAGGAAGAACCTAATTGGAACTTAATCGGTTTTCCCTTGTTCCGTGTTTGGAGATGACTTGTGTAACTAAGTTACCCCCTCTATCTAATGGTACTGAATGCCTAGGGGAAGACACTCCGCTCTTACATTTTGAGAGGTCGCATCGGAAATTAGATGAATGAAGCGACCAAGGCATTACCGCACTAGCTATCCATAGAACACCAATAACTATCACAACGAAACCTAAATCCTAGGGCAATCTCCCCTCACAAGTCTTCTTCACTAAATTCTCTAGCTCTCTTCTCTCTCTCTAGCTCTCCTTTAGTTAATTCACCTTACAATTTCTCTAGTGTTTGCTTCATCAGTCTCTGTGAATACGATATCTTTTATATTACTTAATGATATTTTCGTGTACTTGCGGAATCACATCAATTGATCTAGATTAGAATTAGCTGCTTTCAAACTGTGATTGTTATTATCATGTGTGGTCTTGCATTAGGTAATTTGGATTAGTAATTATATTTTTGGATTTCACTCTTTCTAGTCTTATGCCATCAAATGTTGCTCATATTTGATTCAAATATGTGTGTTTTGAGTTCATATATCACATATGTAGATAGGTAAGCAGACTTTAGGATGGTGTGTGATCCGGGCGTGTGATTTATAGAAGGGTCGAAAGCTCGGCCGAGTTCGACTGCCGATCTGAACCGGTGTTAAATGGGTCAGGACCAAGGATTACCCCGAAGTCGGGATTTCCGATGTCGGGATCCTCGGGGTCAGCCTTCTGAGGTCGGGATCCACGAGGTCGGGATTCTCAAGGTCGATCATCCGAGGTCGGAATCCTCAAGATCGGCCGTCCAAGGTCGGCCATCTGAGCCCGGGATCCTCGAGGTGGGCTGTCGGAGGTCGGGGTACTCGGAGCCGATCGGCTAAGATGGGGACGGTCGGGGCAGGTCGTTCGAGGTCAACCCCTCGAAGTCTACTAATCGGGGTCAGGTATTTATGATTGCAGGGAGATATCCGGACAACTGCGAGCCTCCCCTATCACATGAGCCTTTCTTATCAGACATTCATAAGATAACCCCTTCTGACATAACCATTGTCTGACAAAGCCATCAATAATTAAAGAGGGACAGAAGAGACAGCTCCAGTATGGTGTCAAGCGGCTGTAACAGTCTCTCAACATTAAGGTGGCTGTCACTATCATAATCTGTCGATCGATCTTCTCTTAATGAGACGTGACAGCTCGCACGTGGGAATACCTTTCCTCCCCCCTATATAAACCCCACTTGGACTTCTGAGAAGGAGGCGCTGCCACTTTGCAACCACTCCACCATATTGAGAGCCCAACTTCGGTCCGACCTTCAAAGCTACAGTAGACCGAGTCGGCTTGGTTAGACCGCGTCATCCGAAGGAAAACCGATCTTCGCTCGTTGACAGGATCAAATTTGGCGCCGTCTGTGGGAATCTCACCTGATCAAGAGCCGAAGATGAGTGAATCCAACCGGGTGATGGTTACTCTTTCACAGGAAGACTTGGATCTGCTAATAGAAGCTAGAGCCAGGAAATTGGCGGAGGCACAGCAAGCTGCTACCCGACCTGCTCAGCCAGGCCCGGCCGAGCAGACTACCCGGAGGGGCACTGAAGGAGGGGTTCGACAAGATGAGAGTCCTCACTTTCACCGAGCACTGTTCGGTCCGGCCGAGGGAGCAGGGCAATCAGACCCTCACGAGGCTACATCCAGCCATGCTAGAGCTAACAAAGGGAAGGCTCCCCTTATGCCAACCCCGACTGAGCACACAGGATCCCCCTTCTCTAGCCAAGTCTTGCACGAGCCACTGCCCAAGCATTTCAAACCCCTGTCCATTACTGAATACGGAGGAGCGACGGATCCCGAAGAGCATTTGATGAAGTTCGAGAACGCTTCAATGCTACATCAATATTCCGATGGAGTTAAGTGCCGAGCCTTCCTGACCACTCTGTCCGGGTCAGCCCAGCGATGGTTCGATAGGCTGCCGGAGGGATCGGTTAGAGAATTTTCTGACTTTAAAAGATTGTTCCTCCAACATTTCGCAAGTAGCAAGAGACACCACAAGACCAGTCTCAATCTTTTTACCCTGAAGCAGGGCTCCAAAGAGCCCCTCAAAGCATACATCAGAAGGTTTAATCAAGTCGCATTGGATGTACCCACTGCCACGTCTGAGGTGCTAGTCAGCGCCTTTGCACAAGGCTTGCAGGAGGGCGAGTTCTTCAGATCCTTGATCCGAAAACCTCCGAAGGACTTCGAAGGTCTCCTAGGCAGGGCCGGCAAATACGTGGACGTAGAAGAAGCGCAAGCCGCCAGGCGACCAGAGGTCAGACCAGCACCCGAGGTCCCCCAGCATCATCCGAGGAATGCGCCTCCCGGAGGACCTCTCAGAAGTCCCAGAGCTATGGGACACAGACAAGGGACCGAAAGGGGAATAGTGCAACAAGTAGCTCAGGGTTGCTTCCCGTCCAGGTGGCAGCCTTACTGTTCTTTTCATAACAGCCACACCCACGACCTTCAAGACTGCTGGCAGGCCGGCCGGGGTCGTGGTAGGGCTGGACGGGGCAGTCCGAGAGGAGCCCAACAAGGAGGTGGTCGGGGTCGAGGGAGAACAGCACCGAACCAGTCGGAGGGCAATGCTCGATCGACCGCCCCCACAGCCAGACAACTGTTCCCAACCCCCACCTCTCCCGAGCGCGGCAATGATAATGAGGAACATGCCAACCAACAGAATGTAGCACACGGGGCCATTCACGTGATTTCTGGAGGCCCCACCTATGGAGATTCTAACAGAGCTCGGAAGTCGCAGGCTAGGCGACTCGACATCTACCAAGTGGGTTGCAGTTCCGCCCAAGCCCGGGGCCCACAGATCAGCTTCGGCCCATCAGATCTGCAAGGAGTAGAAGTCCCTCATGATGACGCCCTGGTCATCACCGCGATCATAGCCAATTACCAGATCCACAGAACTATTGTGGATACGGGAAGTTCGGTAAACATCCTGTACTTAAAACCTTTCGAGCAATTGCAGATTGAAGTTACTGAGCTCCGACCCGTGGCCACACCTCTGTTCGGGTTCACGGGGAATGAAGTACAGCCTTTGGGTCAGATCAAGCTGGCCATATCACTCGGCGAGGAACCCTTGAGGAGAACCAGGTGGGTCACATTCCTGGTAGTGGATGCCCCCTCAGCCTACAATGCCATATTGGGTCGGCCGGTGCTGAACGAGTTCCGGGCCGTGGTGTCCACCTTCTACTTAAAGGTCAAATTCCCAGTGGGTGACCAAGTTGGAGAAGCTAAAGGAGATCAAAAAGTGGCACGGCGGTGCTATGTGGATGACGTTCGAGTGGAGGTCAGCAAGTCCTTCCGAACAACGCCGGCCAATTGCAACATGGTGCAATCTTCTCAGCCCTCTCCTTGGGTTGATCTGATGGAGGAAAAAGAAGAGGTCCAGCTCTTGCCCGACCGGGAAGAAACTAAAGTGCAGATAGCTCCTGGATTGGCGCCCGACCTCAAACAACAGTTAATAGAATGTTTGACTCAGAATCGGGACGTATTTGCCTGGTCCCAGCAAGATCTGAAAGGGGTCAGACCAGAGGTAATGGAGCACAAGCTGCACGTGTACCCCGACGCCCGACCTATTAAGCAGAAGAAAAGAGATTTCAGCCCCGACCAGAACAAGATCATTCAGGCCGAAGTGGAAAGACTGCTGGAAGCGGGACACGTCCGAGAAGTCCAATTCCCGGCCTGGTTGGCCAACGTGGTGCTGGTCTCCAAGCCGGGCGACAAGTGGAGGGTCTGTATTGACTTCAGGGACCTCAATAAAGCTTGCCCTAAGGATTGTTACCCGCTCCCTCGGATAGATCAGATGGTAGACTCTACCGCCGTGAGTGAACTTATCTGCATGCTCGACGCCTATCAGGGATATCACCAAGTCCCATTATGCCCGGATGATCAGGAGAAGGTCAGTTTTGTCACAGCCGAAGGTACCTATTGCTACACAGTTATGCCCTTCGGACTCAAAAACGCCGGGGCAACTTACCAAAGGCTGATGAATAAAGTCTTCAAAGAGCAGCTCGGGAGAAACGTGGAAGTGTACGTCGATGACATCCTCATCAAATCCGCCCGGGTTGCCGACCTCGTAGCAGATGTACGGGAGACCTGCCGCACCTTGCGAAGGTATGGCCTCAAACTCAATCCTACAAAATGTCTGTTCGGGGCCAAGAGTGGAAAGTTCTTGGGCTACATCCTAACCGAACGAGGGATAGAAGTCAATCCGGGTAAAGTGAAAGCCCTGCTAGACATGCAACTGCCCAAAAATCTAAGGGAGGTTCAGCGCCTGACTGGAAGGATCACGGCCTTATCCCGGTTTATCTCCCGGTCGGCCGATAGAAGCCTGTCATTCTTCAAGATCCTGCGCAAGGCCTCCAAATTTCAGTGGGATGCCGAGTGTGACCGAGCTTTCGAAGAGTTGAAAGCTTACTTGGTTAGTCTGCCGGTGCTAGCCAAGCCAGAAGAAGGAGAACCACTGTATGTTTATTTATCTTCTACTGAGGGAGCTGCAAGCGCTGTACTTGTAACCCAGAAACAGACCGAACAACAACCGGTCTATTTCTTTGGACACTTATTCAAAGAGGCCGAGTGTAGGTATACTACACTCGAGAAATTAGCTTATGTCCTGGTGTTGATGGCTCGGCGACTGCGACCCTACTTTCTGGCTCATCCTATCCGAGTGTTGACCAATAGCGCACTTGGGAAGGTCTTGATCAATCCTGAAGTCTCAAGTCGGTTGGTCAAATAGACAACCGAACTAAGCGAGTATGACATTCAGTATCAGCCCAGAACGGCGATCAAAGCTCAGGCCTTGGCAGATTTCTTGAGTGAACTTCATACAGAGGAAGAGGAGGGGGTCTGGAAAATATACGTGGATGGGTCGGCCACCCGGGTGGGGAGTGGCTTAGGCATTCTGTTGATGTCTCCTAAAGGAGACCCCATTCATCTCGCGGTGCGACTAGAGTACCAAGCTACCAATAATCAGGCGGAGTATGAGGCCCTCTTGGCCGGCCTCCAGGCGGCCAGACAGGTCGGGGCCACTCGGGTCATCCTGCATTCTGATTCTCAGTTAGTGACTCAGCAGGTGGCCGGGCGGTTCGGAGTGAATGATGAGAAGCTACAGGCCTATGTAGAAGCATACAGAAGTTACAAGAGAATTTCAAGAAGTCCAGCTTATCCAGATCCCTCGAGGGGACAATGCCAAGGCGGATGAGCTAGCTAGGCTGGCCAGCTCTGTCCGTCCATGGGTTTTCCCCAAACCTTCGCCCAGGTCATGCTGGTGGCTCAAATCGGAAAGGGAAGCAGAAGCAGAGATAGAGGGGGGACTGGAGAGCTCCATTCATCGCTTACCTGAAAGAGGGGACTCTGCCGGACAACCCCGAGCAAGCTCGGATATTGAAGATCAGAGCAGCCCGATTCACCCTGATAGGAGACGCGTTGTATAAGCGGGCTTTTTCCCGACCTCTAGCCAGATGCCTCGGGAAGGAAGATGCGGATTATGTGCTCAGAGAAGTGCATTTGGGTGCTGCGGAAATCATTCAGGAGGTCGGTCCATGGNTAATCCGCCCGGGCTGCCGACCTCGTAGCAGATGTACGGGAGACCTGCCGCACCTTGCGAAGGTATGGCCTCAAACTCAATCCTACAAAATGTCTGTTCGGGCCAAGAGTGGAAAGTTCTTGGGCTACATCCTGACCGAACGAGGGATAGAAGCCAATCCGGGTAAAGTGAAAGCCCTGCTAGACATGCAACCGCCCAAAAATCTAAGGGAGGTTCAGCGCCTGACTGGAAGGATCACGGCCTTATCCCGGTTTATCTCCCGGTCGGCCGATAGAAGCCTGCCATTCTTCAAGATCCTGCGCAAGGCCTCCAAATTTCAGTGGGATGCCGAGTGTGACCGAGCTTTCGAAGAGTTGAAAGCTTACTTGGTTAGTCTGCCGGTGCTAGCCAAGCCAGAAGAAGGAGAACCACTGTATGTTTATTTATCTTCTACTGAGGGAGCTGCAAGCGCTGTACTTGTAACCCAGAAACAGACCGAACAACAACCGGTCTATTTCTTTTGGCACTTATTCAAAGAGGCCGAGTGTAGGTATACTACACTCGAGAAATTAGCTTATGTCCTGGTGTTGATGGCTCGGCGACTGCGACCCTACTTTCTGGCCCATCCTATCCGAGTGCTGACCAATAGCACACTCGGGAAGGTCTTGATCAATCCTGAAGTCTCAGGTCGGTTGGTCAAATGGACAATCGAACTAAGCGAGTATGACATTCAGTATCAGCCCAGAACGGCGATCAAAGCTCAGGCCTTGGCAGATTTCTTGAGTGAACTTCATACAGAGGAAGAGGAGGGGGTCTGGAAAATATACGTGGATGGGTCGGCCACCCGGGTGGGGAGTGGCTTAGGCATTCTGTTGATGTCTTCTAAAGGAGACCCCATTCATCTCGCGGTGTGACTAGAGTACCAAGCTACCAATAATCAGGCGGAGTATGAGGCCCTCTTGGCCGGCCTCCAGGCGGCCAGACAGGTCGGGGCCACTCGGGTCATCCTGCATTCTGATTCTCAGTTAGTGACTCAGCAGGTGGCCGGGCGGTTCGAAGTGAATGATGAGAAGCTACAGGCCTATGTAGAAGCATACCAGAAGTTACAAGCAGAATTTCAAGAAGTCCAGCTTATCCAGATCCCTCGAGGGGACAATGCCAAGGCGGATGAGCTAGCTAGGCTGGCCAGCTCTGTCCGTCCATGGGTTTTCCCCAAACCTTCGCCCCAGGTCATGCTGGTGGCTCAAGTCGAGAGGGAAGCAGAAGCAGAGATAGAGGGGGACTGGAGAGCTCCATTCATCGCTTACCTGAAAGAGGGGACTCTGCCGGACAACCCCGAGCAAGCTCGGATATTGAAGATCAGAGCAGCCCGATTCACCCTGATAGGAGACGCGTTGTATAAGCGGGCTTTTTCCCGACCTCTAGCCAGATGCCTCGGGAAGGAAGATGCGGATTATGTGCTCAGAGAAGTGCATTTGGGGTGCTGCGGAAATCATTCAGGAGGTCGGTCCATGGCTCGGAAGGTTCTGCTAGCCGGTTACTTTTGGCCGACTCTCCAAAAGGATGCAGAGGAAATAGCTCTTTCTTGTCTATCTTGTCAGAAGTATCAAAACCTATCACACCGACCGGTGGAGATGTTGCGAACTTCCACCGTATCATGTCCCTTTGATCAGTGGGGCATGGATATAGTGGGACCCTTTCCCAGGGCAGCTGGTCAGAAAAAATTCCTGTTGGTAGCAGTAGATTACTTCTCCAAGTGGGTCGAGGCAGAAGCCCTGGCTCGGATCACTGAGCAGGCGGTGAAGAAATTCCTCTGGCAGAATATTTTGTGCCGGTATGGCATACCTCATAAGCTGGTATCAGACAATGGTCGGCAATTTCAAGGTCGGATAATCAGAAACTGGTGCAAAGAATTCGGGATCAAGCAGGCCTTCACTTCCGTGGCATACCCTCAGAGTAATGGCCAGGCCGAAGTCGCCAATAGAGAAATCCTGAAAGGGCTCAGAGTTAAGCTGGATCAGGTCGGCGGGTCCTGGGTGGATGAGCTGCCCGGTGTCCTATGGGCCCTTCGGACCACACCCAAAGAAGGGTCAGGATGCACTCCCTTCCAGTTAGTATATGGGAGTGAAGCGGTAGTCCCCATGGAGGTCGGTTGTGAGTCGGACAGAAGACAATTGTATGGAGAAGACAATGCGGAGAAAAGACGAGCTGAATTAGATCTGATCGAGGAGGTCCGCGCTAAGGCTTCAGTCCGTATGGCCGCTTACCAACAAAGGATGCGGAACAGATACAACCAACAGGTCATACCTCGACATTTCCAAGTGGGGGACAAGGTATGGAAAAGAGTCAAGCCAGTTGGAGAAGTAGGCAAGCTGGAGCCTCCATGGAGTGGTCCGTTCCTGGTGGTCGAGGCGCTGGGGTCGGGAGCCTATTATCTACAGGATGCTCAAGGAAAGCGACTCGGAAGACCTTGGAGTGCAGTGCATTTAAAATTGTACCGTGAGGAGAGTGGAGCGGAATAACTCTTGTAACTGTAATCAGAAAAAGCGATGATAAAGACCAACTCCAGCTTTCCAAGGGAAACAACCACAGCAAGTTATAAGTGAGCTCGCGCTCACGCACCCACCGGATCGGCGCCGATCGGGCGTGGCGTTCCACGTTCGGTCGGGCCCGGTCGGGCGTGGCGATCCACGTTCGGTCAGGGTAAGTCGGACGGTGTCCAGACTCTTGCTAAGGCAAGTTATAAGTGGGCTTGCTCTCACGCACCCACCGGATCGGCGCCGATCGGGCGTGGCGTTCCACGTTCGGTCGGGCCCGGTCGGGCGTGGCGATCCACGTTCGGTCAGGGTAAGTCGGACGGTGTCCAGACTCTTGCTAAGGCAAGTTATAAGTGGGCTTGCTCTCACGCACCCACCGGATCGGCGCCGATCGGGCGTGGCGTTCCACGTTCGGTCGGGCCCGGTCGGGCGTGGCGATCCACGTTCGGTCAGGGTAAGTCGGACGGTGTCCAGACTCTTGCTAAGGCAAGTTATAAGTGGGCTTGCTCTCACGCACCCACCGGATCGGCGCCGATCGGGCGTGGCGTTCCACGTTCGTCGGGCCCGGTCGGGCGTGGCGATCCACGTTCGGTCAGGTAAGTCGGACGGTGTCCAGCTCTTGCTAAGGCAAGTTATAAGTGGGCTTGCTCTCACGCACCCACCGGATCGGCGCCGATCGGGCGTGGCGTTCCACGTTCGGTCGGGCCCGGTCGGGCGTGGCGATCCACGTTCGGTCAGGGTAAGTCGGACGGTGTCCAGGCTCTTGCTCAAAGACAAACATGATTCATTATCTTTCGGCAATACATATCGACGATCCAGGGTCTACAGCCTGACCGAGCGAAATCACTGGATCAGGTTGTGCGCCTGACCGACTACCATCTCTGAGTCAAAATACTGATCTAACTAAGCTATGATCCCGAGTCGGGGAAAAGGCCAGGATCGGAAGAATAGCAGCGCGAATCGCCCGAACGCTTAACACTTAGCTAAATTTTTGAGTTGAACTAAAAGATCGAACTAAGGAAATTCGGATGAACACCCCGGGCGTGGCTCCTCATGTTCTGAAAAACAAAAAGGATGTTAGATCAGCTTGATAAAGCTGAAATAGTCGAGCCCGCGCACACAAGCCAACCAGGCTTAGTCAATAAGGATAATTCGTTGAGGTCGAGATAAAGCGCTAAGTCAAGATACCAACCCGACCGAACGATATGCCTGGGCCCCGGGCAACGACCTGACTGAAAGATCAAGGGCTTAGATACGCCAAGCTTCCAACACTTAGCCGATTTTTCGATTCGACCTGAGGGAGTTTATTTTACGATAATGATTTATGCATCCCGAGCGACCCATACTTGGTAGAGTGTGGGTGTATGATTCGCAGTATCAGCCTTCGGCGAAGGGGGCAAGTGCATCAAACAAACGACACTTAGCGAAAATCTCGCATGACGAAAGCAGCTAGACGAAACGAAGAAAAAGAAAAACTTGCAGAAATAAACTAAGGCTCGAGGCCATTACAAAATTAGGCCTTGAAGGCCAAGTCAGGAAGTCGAATATCATTACAGAAATTTGAGAACCTAAGGACGAGAAGGAAACGGGCTGGGCACCAGCTCGGACAAAAGAAGGTCGGGGCCGCCGAACTAAGTAAGCTTAGGAAAGTTGATCCTAGGTAAAGGGAGGGAAGGCATCTTCAGGAATCGATGCCTTAATCCGCCTCAGCGTCACCGCATCTGGGGGAAGGTCCTCGGGAAGATGGCCGGCCTCAGTTAATTGCTGGATGGCGCCTATGGCTCCGTACTTAATCATGCCGCCAGTCCGCTCAGAAATCAGATTCAGGAAGGAGTCTGACTGAATGTAGGCTACTCGGGCGGCTTCAATCCGAGCCGACTCGCCTGACTTATAATCCTCCAGTTCCTTCCTGAGTCGGGCAAGCTCACCGTCCTGTCTCGAGATGGTAGTTTCTCGAACGGCCAGTTGCACCTCTTGGCCCACTATCTGCATCTCCAAACCCCGCATTGTCTCTAGGTGGGCAGCCAGCTCTGTTTCTTTGTTTTTCAGGGCGAGCTGGGTTTGGTGGTGGGCTGCATCCGATTCCTTCCACTTCCGGTGGAGTCCCTTAGCATCGGTGGTCATCTTGGCCAAGTCAGTATGGGCTCGCTTATATCGGGACTTGAGGTCTTATTGTCGCCCTCCAGATGAGCCACCCGGCTAGTTAGGCGAGCTGTCTCCGCCGCTGACTGAGACATCAGCCTTTGCTCTTCCTCCGAGCGAGCCTCCAACTCAGACACATGAGACCGCAAGGCGGTTATCTCCGAGCGCAACTGGTCCAGACCCGAATCACCCGAAGGGAGGTTGCTCTGCGCCACTCGGGCTTCCAGGTCTCTTACTCGTCTCTCAGCCTCCCGGCGCGCTCGGGTGTTGTCTACCAACGCCCGGCTCGCCGCATGACTCAGTGCCCATTGCTGCATAGTGAAATGAAGGCCATAAGTATAAACACAGACAACCAAGGAAGGGGAAAAGGTACCTGAGTCATTCCCGTGAAGAAGTGATCGGCCAAAGTAACGGCGTCCATTGTAAAAGACGCTGCCCATCCCTCCTCCCAGCCCGAGACCAGGTTATCATGCAAGTTCAATGGCTGGGGCTGGACGGTCGGAGCCAGAGCAATAGCTGAAGGCACTTGAACGTCCACAGTGGACCTCGGCGGAGAGTTTATGGACAAAAGGGCTTCAGCTGCGTCGGTATGGGCAGTGCTCGACCGAGGGACGGAAGGATGGGGCGCGGACCTCGAGGTCGATGCACCGGAAGGTATTGTCACAGGAGTAGGAGGTCGGGCCGTCGGCCGAGGTGCTGTCTGGGCCGGAGCTCGAGGGGCAGATAGAGGAATCGCAGGGGCCAGAGCTGAGCTAGGGGTCGGGAGTTGAGGGCTGGCCGCAACTTGAGCAGGGCAAGAGGGCGGTGTGGCTTGACCTTCCACGGTTGGTTCAGGAGACGAGGATATTCCACGCGGTGAACCAACCGGCGGCGTTTTCGGACCAAACCAGAGGAAGTGGCCGGGTCCGTTTCTTCTCCTTCTGCCTCCGACGGGGCGGAGGTTTCTTCGCCTGTCGCCTGATGGTGACCCCAGCCTCCTCAATCGGGAGATCCTCTCCGGGGTCGTTGGCAGCAACTATCGGCGGCTCAGGATCGGAGGCAACAGCAGTAACGGGCGGCGCCGCACGAGCGGCTGCTAGCTGGGCAACCAGAGCCCTCATAGCTTCATCCTCCCGATCCAGCACCGCGTCAACCCTAGCGCTGAACATGACTTCGGCTACACGAAAGAAAAAGTCTTAGTTAGCATTAATAAATTTACCAAGTGAGTGGGAACATACCGAGGGTGCCGGACAGCTCCGCGGGGTCTTGGCTCAGCTGGAAGAGATACAGTATGCCCTCGACCAATAGCTTGCCCGCGTGATATCGAGCTCCCCCGAGCTTGGAGACGGCCGACCGGTATCCGGGTTCCGAACGGAGGTTCTTAGGTAACTGAGGATGATCAGGTAAATTTTCCACCCAAGTGGTAGGCCAGTTCGGTCGAGGGAAGGATTGGATATAAAAGAAGTGGGACTTCCAGCCCTTATTGGAAGAAGGGACTTTCTCTAAGAAGGCTGAGTTAATACGGGCTTGGAAGTAGAAATTGCCGGACTCTTGTTTCTTGAGGTAATAAAAGAAATGAAATACCCGAGGTTCTAAGGGAATTCTATGGACGGTGAAGATAATCACCGTTCCGCATAGAATTCGGATAGAGTTAGGGGTCAATTGAGATAAGGAGATCTGGAAGTAGCGACAGGTCTCTCAGAAGAAGGGATGCAAAGGAAAACGCAGGCCGGCTGATAATTGATCGGTGAAAACGGTGAAATGACCCAAGGGAGGCTCGTGTGCCCGACCCCGACGGTCGGGCAGAATTATAGAATGGTCTTCGGGGATCAGGTATTCTATACGTAAGGTTTCTACCTGACCTAAAGTAAGAGAAGACCGGGTAGATAAATACCAGGGCTCAGGGGGTGCAGACGGAGGTGCGGAAGACGATGCCATCAAAATAAAATCAGAAGAGACACGACAAGGGCTCGGCAAAAAGAAAGAGTACCTAGAAAACGAGGTTCGCCGGAAACACCGTTCGTCGAAATCGAGGAGGTCGGGCAGCAGAGGTCGGACCAGAATCGGATGAGAAAGCGAAGGTCAGAGTAAAAAGAGGCGAAATGAGGGGGGCAAGCCTATTTATACTATGGGTAAAACCATGAGGACCGTCCGATGAAGAAAAAGAAAAGGGCGGGATAAAAGCCTTGCCGTCCGATCCCGGTCTTTTCCCACACCTCGAAGCCTTACTCGCACGACGCCTCGGCCACGCCTGTGACGTTTCGCTATTCGAGGGATCCAGTCGGGAAGCGACACACGCCATCGCATTAATGAGGGTTTAATGGGAGATTTGATGAGAGATATGGCATTAAATGGAAGAATCGACCGTACGAGGTGACGCGCGGGAGGACAAAAAAGGGGAAAGTCGACCGAGCAAGGAGCCTAGTCAGTCGGATTACACTCCTCCTTCGACTAGACTTGAGAGGGAGGCTTGTGATCCGGGCGTGTGATTTATAGAAGGGTCGAGAGCTCGGCCGGGTTCGACTGCCGATCTGAACCGGTGTTAAATGGGTCAGGACCAAGGATTACCCCGAAGTCGGGATTTCCGATGTCGGGATCCTCGGGGTCAGCCTTCTGAGGTCGGGATCCACGAGGTCGGGATTCTCAAGGTCGATCATCCGAGGTCGGAATCCTCAAGATCGGCCGTCCAAGGTCGGCCATCTGAGCCCGGGATCCTCGAGGTGGGCCGTCGGAGGTCGGGGTACTCGGAGCCGATCGGTTAAGATGGGGACGATCGGGACAGGTCGTTCGAGGTCAACCCCTCGAAGTCTACTAATCGGGGTCAGGTATTTATGATTGCAGGGAGATATCCGGACAACTGCGAGCCTCCCCTATCACATGAGCCTTTCTTATCAGACATTCATAAGATAACCCCTTCTGACATAACCATTGCCTGACAAAGCCATCAGTAATTAAAGAGGGACAGAAGAGACAGCTCCAGTATGGTGTCAAGCGGCTGTAACAGTCTCTCAACATTAAGGTGGCTGTCACTATCATAATCTGTCGATCGATCTTCTCTTAATGAGACGTGACAGCTCGCACGTGGGAATACCTTTCCTCCCCCCTATATAAACCCCACTTGGACTTCTGAGAAGGAGGCGCTGCCACTTTGCAACCACTCCACCATATTGAGAGCCCAACTTCGGTCCGACCTTCAAAGCTACAGTAGACCGAGTCGGCTTGGTTAGACCGCGTCATCCGAAGGAAAACCGATCTTCGCTCGTTGACAGGATCAGTGTGCACTTAGTAGATTTAGGAAGTGGCATAGCATTTATAATTTAATAAGAAATAAAGCTGAAGCCTTCTGGTTAAATATTTGTGGATTGCAATTAGGCTTGCATGGCCTAAAGGCATGGTTTATTAAACCCAACAGAGGAAGATGTGAGGTGTAGAAAGTAATATGCTTAGACTCCACCAATTACTCCTTGCGGCAGCTTTGTTAAACTTCATGTATAATCCATTGGTCCACAACTCTTGATTGAAGTCTTGTAGTTTAGCAGTTGAATGTCAGGTTGGATTGTGGTATTCATGAATTAATGATATGAATTCAAGCTAATATCTAGCAAGTGGTAGCCTGATTTAATCTATTTGAAGTGTTTATTATCTTAATGTTAATGTTAAGCTCGCCATGGTCAGTCCCAATCTCGGATGAGAAAGGGTGAAAGTTGTATTAGGTTGTCGGCCAGTATTGAATTCAGGCAAATGTTCAATGAATGGATTCATCAAACATTCAATGTTTATTATCTTAATGTTCATAATATTCATCTTATAGCCCCATTGGTTGGTACAGTTGGTACCAGCATAGATGATTGTTCTAATAGGTCTTGGGATCAATTCCCAACACATATAAAATGTCTCGTCTGATTCCCCCCATTCAAAGGGTCGCTGTGCTAGGGTAAAAGGTCCCCGTGATTTATGTACCTGTATCTATCCAGAGGCCCGGCAATATTGGGTCATCTAGGGTGAGCGTTATCACCTTTTACTCCAATAATTTTTATCTTGTATGCCTATTCAATTTTCATTTCTAACTCTCTTCTCATGCCAAAGGCAATTATAAGAGAGTGGATAGATGATGATAAATATGCAATAAAATAAGGATTAATAATTTTTTAAAAGATTTTTAAGGGTAATTTAGTAAGATTTAAATTTTTATAAAATTACTTTAGGGGTAGAAGGGATATAACATATAAAGTTCTATAAGAAAAATTTTAGAAAGCATAGATCATGGGCATGCTAGACCAATGCTCCACTTGGCCACATGGACTGATGCCCTGCTTGACATGACCACATTCAAGTCATGTCATACACAGATTGTGGGGCAAGCACACACCACCCAACACGACCACACACAAGTAGCTGAGCCCAGAGTGCTATGGCTTGTTTATGTTCGTACAAGGTTAGGTCATGGGTGATCTAGTCCATTTAACACTCTCTAATTGCATTTTTTGATGATTTCTTATAGATTTTATTATTGTATTACAGTTCTTTTTATTTTATTTATTTATTAGTTGTTTCATATAGACATTAGGCACTTTAACTTTTAATTATGTTTTATGTAAGAAAATGCAGATATATCAAAGTTCGACTTCAGTTCATAAATTTGCTACCTTATTTGCAGTTTGATTATTATTTGAGAATGTTCCATGCGGTTTCCATTTGTATGCAATTCTTTTTTTATGGTTTCTATAGATAGCCTGTATGTTGCCTTAGAATGCTGCATCATCAAAGATGTGTTCCTACGTAATTGATGCCAAAAAAATCATATTACTGAGCCGTCATGGGAGCCATGTCATGCCTATGGACATGGAGGCCCACTTGGTCGTGGCAAAACAATATGCTATCTCCATAAACTTGAATATTGATATAAATAGATGATGCACAAGACTAAAAGCATTCAATATAAGTGAATATTAAACTCAAAATCAAACCTGCAAGTGACTTGCAACCATTGCTCTAGTTAGACCAGGAACATTCATCACATCTAGGATTTTCTTGGGTACAGCCCCTGAAAAAAAAAAATTATAGTGAGTTTTTTTCAATTCGTATAAAGCATATATTCTAGTATTAGACACCATTAATAGTGCAATCAAACAAATGTAACCAACTTGAAAATAAAACTTAAGAGATGCGATAAGTGGTGAAAAGGTCATACTGTCTATGCCAATCTGATTAACAGCATTTACAAACTTCTTATGAAGTTCCAATGACCAAGCTAATCGTTGTTTCTTTGATGGAGGCTCCATATTATCAGGTTTACTATCTTCTTTATCTTGACTTTTCTTTTCTTTGCTTCTCGTGAACGTATTGGTCAAAGTGTTCATTGTAGAAGCATTTTCAGTGCCACCAATGGAACACCTATTGCCCTCAGAATTATGCACCTTTAGCAAACCATAACACTCTAATACTTCATTTCTGGGCCACTTTCTTTTGATAACAAATTGCCAAATGGTTTGCATCTCTTCCAAGCGTAAAGGTTTACATAAAAATCCACAGGCTCCGTGGTTTAATCCTTTGATCACATACTCAAAT
Organism: Boesenbergia rotunda; assembly: GCA_024364735.1. Lineage (NCBI taxonomy): Eukaryota > Viridiplantae > Streptophyta > Magnoliopsida > Zingiberales > Zingiberaceae > Boesenbergia > Boesenbergia rotunda. The sequence continues at coordinate 529,091 of JAGFNQ010003540.1, read as the reverse complement.
CTTGAATCAGTAGAAATCACTGTGATATTTACATAAAGGAGAAAGATGGATATCTTCAAAATAATGAAGAACAATAAATATCTTCCAGATATGCATTTACTAAAAGAAAATTACTTACTGATAATTGGTAGATGCATATTAAAACCAGCTAATTCAAACAATTTGAATCCATCCATGTCAGTCATACAGACATCAGCTATTATCAGATCAAATCCATGGTCTTCCTGCAGATGAAATATTGCTTCTGCAGCTTGAGGGCAAGTTGTAACTACAAGAAAAATCCAAACAAAATTTAAAAAATGAGAAAAAAAAATGATCATTATCAAACAGTGTTAGGCTCAACAGATTGGGATGTCTACATGAACTCAATGATACATAGTCATGTAATCTTCAATTAGATACCCGCAATAGAACTAATAAGTGCTGTCAGTTTTTGAGAGAGGCCAAGAAGGATTAGTACCAACAAGGGGTAGCAAAAGTTTTTCTTACTGATCCTGTGGACAACCAAAAATGAAAAAAAAAAAAAGTTAATCACTGTATTCCCTCGAAAACAATCCCAACCCAAGACTTGGTCTTCCACCCATAACAAAAATAATAATAATAATTGAATTCCCTTTTAGTCCAATCTGCAATACTATCGTAAGTATGAAATATACCTTGGCCAAGGTAGCTTGAATTTTTACACTACCTCCAACCTCTTATGCATGATAAAAAAAAAATCAGATCAAGAGAAGGCTCTTGCACATCCACACATCATCTCACGAAATCCGCTGTCATCTCCATTATGATTAAGTTTTCCCACTGCAATAGAGACACCAGTCATCTATCTAAGAACCCTCAGTTTCAAAAATTCATGCTTAAGGACAAGCACACTTTAAAAAAAAAGGAGTAATGTTAAATGCTTATTTGCTACATTATAGGGCTACACATGAGAAAATAATAATATTACTCTTTAATTATATTGCTACATTATAGGGCTCCACATGAGAAAATAGTAATATTGCACTTTAATTATATTGTTATATCATTGTAATTAGCTTTACTAGGAAGTCAATTCACCATGGACCAAGTTACTAGAAATGTTTATTTATTATGAGTTTTATTTATTAGCTATTGTTGTTACACCTAATTGCTCTTAGATAATTTTATTTGTTTATTTTATCCTTTCAAGGAGCATCACAAAGCCATCTTGGCATTTTCGTCTATGTTATATAATTTTTGTATGTTGTTTCTAGCAACTCAACTCTGTGATCCATGAAGTATAGAAGGTCATACGATGATTTTATAAATTTTCAACCCAGCAATCACACAATACTCAACAAACTCATTTTCATTTCAGCCACCCAGTCTTATCCTAATAATGTTATCAATATTCCTTTTTTATTAAATAATGACCAATTCACACATCAAACGAAGATCAAAAAAGACTTGATTAGCAAAAATAAAATAAGATAAAATTTATTTTAAGTATAGATGATGATATAATAAGGATAGAGTCCAATGGCATAGAAGAATTCTTACAGCCGACCCCACCTAGTGGGATAAGGCTTATTAGTTGTTGTTGTAATAGATCCTTTATATCTTCATTATTAATTCTCAGATTTTCAAATGTTCTAAATTCTAAAACTATTATTTATTTGTCCACCCTGCTCTCCAACCTTTTTTCTTTCCTATAGTAAATTTTGAGTATTACCTTAGTGAGAATTTCTATGGTATTACCGAAGAACCACAAAAAAAAAACAATTATGAAGATTTGGGATTTTATCATGGGAATAGTTAATTGCCAAGTATATTGGCACTTAAATTTGTCTTTTCCATTTATTTCACCCTAGTTTCTTATTCTACACTCCCCACCAGAAACCTTTTTGACCAACTTTATGGAATTTATTATATTTCCACTGATATATTTTTAACCGAATGTGGTCCGACCCTTCCTTAGAACCCCACGTTGGCGGAGACTTCATGCATCGGACTGCCCTTTTATTAGCTTTTAACCTTTTAGAAAAATATCAAAAAAAAAACATGTACAAGACCATTCTCAATATTTTTCCAAACAGCACCTTCTTACCAGAGGACAAACAAGTGGCAGATCAAATAATCTCCAATCCAAATAAATTACTAATGGTCAATCTCTGTAGTAACAGAGCTTCAAATGACATCAAACAACTAATTAAACATGTATACAACCTAGCTAATATATCTATTTTAAGTAAGTTGTAATTCCTACACAAAATTAGTTGGTTGTGGACTTAATAAGTTAACCTTCAAACTTCCTTACATGCACTCAGTCAAACTAACTTTGGAAACAAGATGGCCTATGTGACCTGAAAAAACCATTGCAATAGTTTGGCTTATCATCTAAGCTGTCATTTCAAGTAAAACAGTATCAAATGAATACCCTATTTTCTAATAACCATTATTAGAGAAATCCATTACTACAAGATAATGGCAATAGGTCATCCAAGGTTGTTTGAAGGTCCTATAACTATTGCATTTTCTGGTCATGAATATATTATACTCATGTGATCAAATAATCATATGATATCAGTTTGCTCTTAATAGAATATTTAGAGAGGTTCCAAAAGAGTTGTCATTCAGTATATATAGAGGTTAAACAATCACAACTTTAAAATCTTCTTTTAAAGGTAATTAGGCAGCTCGTATTTCCTGGTTGTAGAAAAAAGAACAAAGGGGAAGTAAATAAGCATCTAAAAGGTAGTTCAACAAAACACTATGCATTAAACAAGTGTGCTAAAGAGATAATAACATCATATCTGATCAATCGAGGTGGCAAAAGACAATTCGCTCGCCCCCAGTGCCCCCAGCGCCCCCGCCAACCCGTCCCAGGGCCAACACGGAGGAAATAAATCAGGGGCTACTAGCTCGGATGCTGTGGCTAGCACGTAGAGAGGGTGGGCACACTGGCTTTGCAGGTTTTGACCCCCAGACCTCAAAGTGACAACACTCAGGCACTAACCATCAGTCCATCCCGTGGGACTTATGCCTGATCAATTGAGTTCCAGATAAAAGAAGAAAAATGACAACATAATTTATCATGATTTTTATCGATTTATGTTAAAACCTACTCTTTGTGATTCCGAGAAGTCTTTAGCCTCACCTAATCAAAGTTTAAAATGTCGAGCCAAGATCAAGTTTACTTATTTAATTCAATTATTCACAAAAACATAATTAATCTTGTTAGAATATTGTAAATATAGCTAGGGATAATTTGATATATCCTAATTTGTATTTTACTTAAAATACAAATCAGTTCTTAGAATAGAATCCTGATTTATTTCCTAGAATAGAGTTTTAATTATTTCTTAGAATAAGTCCTAACTTTGTATATAAATAGGACTTATATCTTGTAATATTTGATATAAGAAATTCTTTAACATGGTATCAGAGCACAAGGTTTAAGTTTTTCGTCTACCCTAAAATTTTCTTTTGCCCTAAATTTTTGGTCGATCCGTTTCTCTTTTCACCTCTCTCCCCACAACGTTGTTATTCTTCCTCGCGACGCTGCTATAATTCTCCTGCATACGACGCAGTTATTCTCCAGAGAAGTCAAAAATGTTGTTCTTCTCCTGCACGTGTCGCGAGCTCCGGCAATGCGTCGCTCTCCACACGTGATCGCGTTCTCTCTGCACCCGATCGCGTCGCTCCCCACGACCTGCTCGCACAAGGCAGCCCTTCCTTTTCTTCCTCGGCTCGCAACCTCCATCTTCAGGTGCCCTGAAGGCTTCTTCCTACATGCCATCACACGTCGTGTGTCGTTCTCCACAGTGTGCTTTCCTCCGTTGAACGTCGAATGCTCCTCCGTCGCGTGTGTATTCCGACGCCTATTCCTAACGCCGACAACCTCTCAACAACCCAAAACTGATCAATGGCTACCTCTGGCACTTTAAAGCTAAATCTCTCAATCTTTACCAACCACATCACTGCACCGCTCTCTTCTGAGCAGTTGAATGGTAAGAACTACTCCTCTTGGACCTCTCACATTGAGCTTTAGCTTGTTGGACAGGGTTATAAGACACATCTCACCCAAACCGAAGAGGATGCTCAAGTAGTTGATCGTCCTCTCGGGAAAAAGGTTGACGCTCAGTTGTGTTGTAATATCCGAGCCACAATTCATCCATCTCTTAGAGATATCTTCCGCACTCACAAAACCTGCAAAGCTATTTGGACACAGGCTCAACAACTCTTTACAAACACCTCTCAGCGGCTCTATCAAGTTTGTGAAGATCTCATGAACATCCTCAGTGCCCATCAGATTAAGGATTCTATGTCAACTTATCTGGGTTCGGTCTCTAGCCTTCTTTGTGACTTCAATGAACTGCTTCCACCTACGCCCACTCCTGTTGCAGAGTTTGAAAATCAGAAGAAATTTTTTATGTCTCTGGCTTTATATAGTTTGCCCACAGATTGTTCTCATGTTCGTGATCAAATTCTGGGTAGCCCCACAGAAGCTACCATGGACAGTACTTGGGCGACTCTCCTTCGTGTCCCTGCTAAAGTCTTAACGTTACCTCTTTCCATTCATGTTGACTCATCAGCTTTGGTCTCTCGAAGCAATACCAGACCTCCACCCCGTAAGGGTGGCAAAGAACGTCCTTGGTGCGATCACAGCCACCACCAGGACACACAATTGATAAATGTTGGAGTCTACATGGTCAACCCCTCGTGCTGCTCAGATCGTCCAGAGTTCTATCGCTTCCTCAGCTTTTACTTCACTGTTGCCACCGGATCCGACCCCACTGCCTTCCTATGACGACTTTCTGAAATGGTATGAGGATCGACAGACTTCTGATTCCACTGCTGTCGTTGCACACGCTGGTAATTCCTTTGCTGGCATATCTCAATCTTCGGACCACTGGGTTCTTGATTCTGGGGCCACCGATCATATCATTGGTAATAAATCTCTTTTTTCTTCTCTCACTACTTCCGGTTATTTACCCTTTGCCACCATGGCAAATGGTTCTCAAACTCAGTCCCAGGGTATCGGTATTGTTCATCCTTCTCCGTCTCTCACTATTCATAATGTTCTTTATGTTCCCGGAACTCCCTTTAATTTGTTATGAATAAGTCAACTTACTCGGTCTCTTGATTGTGCCATCTCTTTTACTAAAACTTCTGTTTCCTTACAGGACCGGAGTACGGGGAGGATCATTGGCTTCGGATGTGAATCTCATGGCCTATATCGACTTCACCGACCCTCTCGTGTTAGTTCGGCAGCGGCATCTCCTCTTCTTATTCATGCTCAATTAGGATATCCAAGTCTTGATAAGTTGAAACAATTACATCCTAGCCTTTCTCACTTAGAGTCTTTGTCTTGTGAGTCATGTCAATTAGGAAAGCATGTTCGTAGTTCTTTTTCTCCTCGCACTGAGAATCGGGTTACGTCACCTTTCGCTTTGGTTCATTATGATGTCTGGGGTCTGAGTCGTATTTCTTCTAAATCAGGGTCTCGATATTTTGTTACTTTTATAAACGATTTTTCTCGTTGTATTTGGTTATATCTGATGAAGGATCGTTCAGAATTGTTTTCTATGTTTCGATCTTTTTTTTCCATGAAATCAAAACTCAATTTGGTATTTCTCTTCGAACCTTGCAAAGTGATAATGCGTGTGAGTATCTATCTATTCCGTTTCGGGCATTCATGGCGTCTCATGGTGTGTTGCATAGGACGTCTTGTCCTCATACCCTCCAACAGAATGGAGTTGCAGAACCGAAGAATCATCATCTTCTCATGACCACCCGGACTCTTTTTTCCACTCTCATGTTCTTCATCAGTTTTGGGGTGACGTCGTACTTACTGCGTATTATCTTATCAATCGCATGTCTTCCCCCACTCTACAAGGTAAAATACCTCATCATGTACTTTATCCTCGTCAGTCTCTTCATCATTTACCACCTAAGGTCTTTGGTTCTATATGTTTTGCTCATGCTCTTGATCCTGGCATTGACAAACTCTCTCCCCGATCTCATAAATGTGTCTTCCTTGGGCACCCACGGTCTCAGAAAGGGTACAAGTGTTATTCCCCTACTCTCCGTCGGTACTTCATATCTGCTGATGTCACATTCTTTGATTCGGTTCCATTTTTTAGGTCTAACGCATCTCCATCTGAGTTTTCTCCTTCTACGCCTACGCAAATGACTATCTTTTACCATCCGGAGGACTCCATATCACCTCCAACCCCATCTTCTCCTCCATTGCGGGTTTATCAGCGTCATCCTCGTCCTGCTTTGTCGCCGCCTAGCGCCAATATTGTCGTGGACACATCTTTGGAGCTAAGTCATTCGTCTCTTCCTCCGGTCTCATCTCCTGAGTCTGATATTCCTATTGCACTTCGAAAAGGTATGTGTTCCACTCGTAATCTTTCTCCTCATTATGTTTCTTTAAGTTATCATCGTCTTTCTCCTTCCTATTATTCTTGTCTTTCCTCTTTGTTGTCTATTTCTTTTCCAAAGACTGTAGGTGATGTCTTTGCCCATCCAGAATGAAAATAGGCTATACTCGAGGAAATGTGTGTCTTATAAAGCAGTGGGACTTGGGACCTCGTTCCTCTATCACCAGGGAAATCAATTGTTGGTTGTCGATGGGTATATACGGTGAAAGTTGGTCTAGACAGAAAAGCTAACCGGCTTAAAGCCTGCCTCGACGCTAAGTGTTATACTCAAATATTCGGATTAGATTATGGGGACACTTTTTCTCTTGTTGCCAAGATATCCTCTGTGCGCCTATTCATGTCCATTGCTGCGATTCGACATTGGTCTCTATTAGCTATATATATATATACTCCCTAAAATAGAATCTTGATTTATTTCCTAGAATAGAATCCTAATTATTTCCTAGAGTAAGCCCCTAACTTTGTATATAAATAGGGGCTTACATCTTGTAATATGTATCTTGAATTCTTTTGATTATTTCTAATATCATGGTATCAGAGTCAATTTAGGTCTACACGCTTCTTTCTCCTCTCTCTCTCTCTCTCTCTCTCTCTCTCTCGTTGCTTTTCTTTTTTTTCTTTTCGATCTTTTCCTCCTTCAATAGCACGCTTCTCTGCTCTCGTCGCCCTCTTCCTTCACCTTCGCACACGATCGCCTTGGCTGGGTTTGGTATCAGAGCCAAGTTCTCTCAATATCAAAAATCACTCGAGACTTAATCTTCCTCTGTCACTGCTATTGCTGATTCAGGTAACCACAACAAATGTCTTGTTTCCTCGTCCTCTAAATGGATTATTAATTCTTGGGCTACAGATCATATGACAGGTAATTCGAGCCTCTTTTCTACTTTTTCGCAAGAATCAAACACTCCTATTGTTACATTAGCTGATGGATCTTCTTCTTGTGTTCGTGGGTCTGGCACTATCAATCATACTCCTTTGCTTTCTCTATATTGTCTTACATTTACCTAATTTATCATTTAATTTGCTCTCTGTTAGTCAATTAACTCGTAATCTAAATTGTTACATCTCATTTTTTCCCAACCATTGTTTATTTTAGGATCTCTCGACGAAAAAGATTATTGGTAAAGGGCATAAGTTTGGAGGCCTCTACATTCTTGATCCGCTTATCCCGAGATCCTTTGCTTGATCCAGTATAACTTCTCCTTTTGAGGCTCATTGTAGATTAGGTCATCCATCTCTTCCTTTGCTTAAGAAGCTTTGTCCACAATATAGCAAGGTGTCTTAATTGGATTGTGAGTCGTGTCAGTTTGCAAAACATCACCGTCTTAGTTCGAGTCCAAGGGTAAATAAACGTGCTATAATTCCTTTTGAGTTAGTTCACTCTGATATTTGGGGACCTTATCCTATTTTGTCTAAACCTAATTTTAGGTATTTTGTTATTTTTGTAGATGATTATTCTCATGTAACTTGGTTATATTTAATGAAAAATTATTCTGAATTATTTTCTCTATTTTACACATTTTGTGTCGAGATTAAAACTCAGTTCAATACGTCCATCCGTACTCTGCGAAGTGATAATACCAAGGAATATATGTCTAGTTTATTTCAATCGTATATGGGTCAAAATGGTATGCTTCATGAAACCTCTTGTGTTGATACTCCATCCCAAAATGGTGTATCTGAACGTAAGAATAGATATCTACTTAAAACTATATGAGCCCTTTTATTTCAAATGAATGTTCCCAAGTCTTTTTGGGCAGACGTGGTTTCTACCGTATGTTTTCTCATTAACCGCATGTCATCTTCTGTTCTTCATAGTGAGATCCCTTACAAAATTATATTTCCTAATAAGTCGTTGTATCATGCTAACCCTAGGATATTTGGTAGCACTTGTTTTGTTCGGGATGTTCGTCCACATATCACTAAATTAGATCCCAAGTCTTTGAAGTGTATTTTTCTTGGTTATTCTCATCTTCAGAAAGGTTATAGGTGTTATTGTCCCAGTATTAACAAATATCTTGTCACAATTGATGTCACCTTCATGGAAGACACACCTTATTTCTCATTCCCACTTATCCCGACTCCTCAAAGGGAAGAAGATGATTTATTGGTATATTCTATCACATCCTCCAAGCCTGTCTCGGAACCGACTCTTGACAAGCCTCTTATTGTTTAAGTATACTCCAGACGTCAACCTCTTGATTTATGTCCTGCACCTACTACTTCGTCGTCAGATCCAATTCCGAATGATGATTTTCCTATTGCGTTACATAAAGGTAAACGTCAGTGTACTTATCTTATCTCTTCTTTTGTTTCTAATAACGGCTTGTCGTCTTCTTCTTGCTCTTTTATTGCTTCACTTAACTCTGTTTCTATTCCTAAAAATGTCCGTGAGGCTCTATCTCATCCTGGTTGGAGAAATGAAATGATAGAGAAAATGAAAGCCTTAGATGATAATGATACTTGGGGCTTGGTTGATCTACCTTCAAGAAAACGAACTATTGGATGCAAATGGGTATTCACAGTTAAAGTCAATCCAAATAAGTCAGTTGTCAGACTTAAAGCTCGTCTTGTTGCTAAGGGTTATGCTCAAACCTATGGTATGGATTATTCAGATACTTTTTCTCCTATTGCTAAGCTGACATCTGTTCGATTATTTATTTCATTGGCTGTTACTCATCATTGGCCTTTACATCAACTTGATATCAAAAATGTTTTTCTTCATAGTGATCTTCATGAGGAGGTGTATATGGAGCAACCTCCTGGTTTTGTTGCTTAGGGAGAGATGGGGCGAGTTTGTCATTTTTGGAAATCTTTGTATGGTTTGAAACAAAGTCCTCGTGCTTGGTTTGGAAAATTTAGTCAGGTTGTAGAAAAATTTGGCATGACGAAAAGCAAGTCTAATCATTCTGTGTTCTACAAGTAGTTAGGAGCATGTATTATTCTGTTAGTTGTGTATGTGGATAAATTTCATCTCTCAAATCTTTCATTCTTACTCAGATTCATACAAAAGACTTAGGGGTGCTAAAGTATTTCTTAGGTGTTGAAGTTATGAGGAGTAAAAAAGGTATATCTCTATCTCAGAGGAAATATGTTCTCGGCTTATTGGCTGAGATAGGAAAATTAAGAGCAAAGCCTTGTAGTACTCTAATAACTCAGAACGTGGACCTCACAGTAGATGGAGAACTACTTGAACATCCAGAGAGATATCAAAGGTTGCTTGGGAAGTTGAATTATCTTATTGTGACTCGTCCAGATATTGCATATTTGGTTAGTGTTATTAGTCAATTTATGTCATCTCCAACAATTCATCATTGTGCAGAGCTAGAGCAAATTTTGTGTTACTTGAAGGGAGCACCCGGACGGGGTATCATATATAAAAATCATGGGCACACTTACATTAAATGTTTTTCAGACGCAGATTGGGCAAGTTCTAAAATGGATAAAAGGTCTATTTCAGGTTATTGTATTTTTGATAGAGGAAATTTAGTCACATGGAAAAATAAAAAGTAAAACGTTGTGTCACGGTCCAGTGCAGAGTCAGAATATAGGACTATGACACAGTCTGTGTGTGAAATAATGTGGATACATTAACTGTTGACTGAAGTAGGACTTAAAATTTCAGTACTAGCAAAATTGTGGTGTGATAATCAAGCTGCTATTCACATTGCATCAAATCCCGTGTTTCATGAGCGAACTAAGCACATTGAAATTAATTATCATTTTATTCGTGAAAAAATTCAACAAGGCCTGATCACTACAGGATATGTAAAAACTGGAGAACAACTAGGGACATCTTCACAAAAGCTTTAAATGGGGTCCGGATTGATTATCTTTGTAACAAGTTAGGCATGATTAATATCTATGCTCCAACTTGAGGGGGGGGTATTAGCTCTGTGTGTGTGTGTATATATATATATCCTAATTTGTATTTTTTTCCTAAAATACAAATTACTCCCTAGAATAAAATCTTGATTTATTTCCTAGAATAGAATCCTAATTATTTCCTAGAATAAGCCCCTAACTTTGTATATAAATAGGGGTTTACATCTTGTAATATGTATCTTGAATTCTTTTGGTTATTTCTAATAACAGTCTCTTTATCAGTTGGACATCAAAAATATTTTCTTACATGGTGATCTGCTCGAGGAAGTCTATATGGAGCAACCTCTGTGTTTTGTTGCTGAGGGAGAGTCTTCTGGTCTTATATGTTGCCTGCGAAATCTTTATATGACCTCAAGCAGTCACCCAAAGCATGCTTTGGTAGATTTAGTACTGTAATTCAATAGTTTGGCATGACTCGGAGCGAGGTCGATCATTCTGTCTTTTATCGTCACTCATCTACTGGTTGCATCTACTTAGTGGTTTATGTTGATAATATTGTCATCACAGGTAGTGATCATCTCGGGATTTTACAGGTAAAACAACATCTTTTCAAACATTTTCAGACAAAGGATCTCGGCAAACTCAAATATTATTTGGGAATAGAAGTAGCACAGTCCAAAGATAGGATCATCATATCCCAAAGGAAGTATGCAATCGATATTTTGGAAGAAATAGGAATGTTAAACTCAAAGACAGTTGACAACCTCATGGATCCTAATGTCAAGCTCCTGCCAAATCAGGGGGAGTCTCTTCCAGATCATGAACGATACAGGCGATTAGTAGGGAAACTAAGCTATCTTACTGTTACTCATCTAGACATCTCATTTGCAGTAAGTGTAGTAAGTCAATTTCTCAACTCTCCATGCAAAGAACATTGGGATGTTGTGATCCGCATTATTCGATATATTAGAGGCGCTCCTGGAAAGGGTCTTTTGTACGGAGACAAAAGACATACTCGAGTCGTAGGGTATTCTGATGCAGATTGGGTAGGTTCTCCCACTAATAGGAGATCTACTTCTGGGTTTTGTATATTTGTCGAAGATTATCTTATTTCTTGGAAAAGCAAAAAGCAGAATGTTGTAGCAAGTTCCAATGCAGAGGCAAAGTATCGAGCTATGATCATAGTCAGTTAAGAGCTTATATGGCTCAAACAATTGCTTCAGGAACTAATATTTGGAGAGATTACACAATTGTCACTTATATGTGACAACTAGGTCACCATGCATATCATCTCAAATCTAGTTTTTCATGGCGCGAACCCTAGGACGCTGGGGTTCTAGATTGCCCACCGCGAGCGCTTCCCGATTTACCCTGGTGACCGGTGGGAAACTTCCGTGGGGTCGGGCCGGTCACCCCAGGTTCAATTTGTCTCTGCCTGGTTCATCATTTTTTTTTTCAAATCTAGTTTTTCATGAGAGGACAAAGCATATTGAAGTCGATTGTCACTTTGTTAGAGAGAAAGTTGTATTTGGAGAAATATCTACTAGTTATGTCAACTTACATGATCAACTAGCAGATATATTCACTAAGTCACTTAGAGGACCCCGAATTGACTGCATATGTAACAAGTTGGGTGCATATGATTTATATTCTCCAGCTTGAGGGGGAGTGTTAGAATATTGTAAATATAGTTAGGGATAATTTGATGTATCCTAATTTGTATTTTACCTAAAATACAAATTAGTTCTTAGAATATAAGCCTGATTTATTTTCTAAAATAGAGTTCTAATTATTTCTTATAATAGATCCTAACTTTATATATAAATAAGACTTATATCTTATATATTTGATGAAAGGAATTCTTTAACAAATCTCAATTATTAAATACCATTTTTAATTAATTTTTTATGTAATTAATTTATTTAAAAATTATAATTTACTTATAGTATAATTATTTGCTGATAATTATAAATGAATATTTTACTTGTAGTTATGATTCACTAACAGTTACAAGTTACCAGTAATTATTTAAATTAATTGCACTATTAATTACCTTTTATACCAGTAAATTTATCTAACCCTAGTTACTATTTAGCATATTGTACCTACATATTTACTAGGAGTAGGCACTATTTAGCATATCATACCTATATATTTACTAGGAGTGATTCATTAAATTGTTATATAATTTATAACACAAATTATCCTAACCCAAATTTACTCGTGATAAATTCTATCATGTTATTTGCCTAACCTAAGCATACTACCGTGGCACAGACATTGAAACTCATCCATTGCCAATTAAATTAAAAGAATTGTACCATATATGAGAGAGAGAGAGAGAGAGATGTGTATATAAATAACATACATCAATATATATAATAATATAAAGTTGATATATACATACATCAATATATAATAATAATATAAAGTTGATATGTGTGTGTGTGTTATATTCATGATTAATTCCATAATAAATAGTGAGATCGCCTTAACTGCCCTGCCTTTGTCAAATCAGCCTCAAAGAGTTTGCAAAATCGCTCTCGACTATCTCCTTTGCCAATGTGAACTTCGGTGGGATGTCTAGCCACTCCCTTCTCTACCATAAATGAGGTATCGAGGTTCTTGTCCTCTCCTTATTACCTTGTGTAGCTTTCATGCTCGTGGAAGACTCAACTGAGTTTTTTTTTTTTTTTTTGGTATCGGGTTGTTCTGCTGTAAGTTGGTAATAAACCAAAATGTTTCACTTGTGTTGACAGGGATGCAAGAAACCTTGAACCATTACTTAATATCTATATTCAAATTGAAACAAAAAGAATCAAATATTTGAAAACTTCAGTACAAGAAATTAGAAGAAAACCATCACCTCTAAATAAGATCTTTCTTTTCTTTTGAGAAACACCTGCATGCAAGAATCTAGAGCGTATGTTTCTAAAAGTAAGGTTAATATGCAAGGGAGAAAACGAAAGAATGGTGTATGTATATTGCCAATTGCACAATGCATGAATCAAAACCATATCTCAGGTAAACATGGAAAAATTTAAGACTAACCAAACAAGTTTCCATTATACCAAAAACACAACAAATTAAGGTAAGTTGTTGCATATCTTCAAATATGCAACCACATAAAAAAAAAAGGAAGATGAATTGTTCCATATCTTCAAATATGCATGCACATAAAAAATAGGGAGATGAGCTCACCATCATATCCACAACAAAGAAGCAAGTTCTTTTCTAGTGACAAGGAGGCGTTGTCATCATCCACCACAAGAACCTTGAGCCCCATAGGGAAATTATCTGGAAGTTTAAAATCCTCACAGATATTCAAGGTTGCATGGGAATTATTCTCTGAGCAACTTTGCACATTCACCATCAAAACTGACCAAAAAAGTTGATGTGGTTAAGGTAAATGAAATCTACAAATGCTATGAACTGCCCTCTTACTGCGATCCCGATATGCCTGACGCAAATACAAGTCTTTTTTAGGGGAAGTCGTGTGCCATTTATAGCTATAGAGAGTACAGGGAATGAAAATGAAGAGAATTTGAGGTGCAGTAGAAGCCCAATAGAATGGTGCCTAGTGTTTCTTACTAATAAGCAGGTACACTAGGAAGGATTTTATGGATCACTGTATCATCCAAGAGATATGAGACATACTTCCATAAATAAAAATTTGTAAAAGTATATATAGTTTGTTATCCTTCCAACCCTCGAAATGCACTAACTTGGAAAATAATTAATCAAACATTTAAATTTTAGATCGTCATGAGTCGACTATAAAGTTTAAATCATGTCGCACTATTGGCTTTCATTCACATACAAAATAGGTTGCATGTATATCAAGAAGAAATATTACTCGATAAATCATACTGGTTGACCTTTGCCATGCCCTTGCTTTTAGATTGTAGGTTGTATTGGTCCCTTCACGAAATTTCTCGAGGATGTTTATGCAAGTTAGCAGGTCTAGACCTATACTATCGTCTGAAGTAAGAAAAAGTATTATTATTTATAAAAAAACATCTTTGACTTATTCTACCTTTTCTAATATCCTTTCTGAAACTTACATCTGGTGTATCATACTCAAAAATTCCAATTTTATCCTGAGAAAAAGAAATCTCTGATGCTGTAGGTCAATAGTTCACATGTTTCAGAATAGGGCTAGATGAAAACCATTGACTTAATCCACTTATCATCGGATGCCCAGTGTTAACGTGTTGAGCAAAGACCATAAGGAAGTCTCGCTGAAACCATGATTAATCGCTAAGTTTGTATGGTTAATGCATGATTTATTGTCCTATTATGGATCAATCTCGCATGCTACTTTCGACAAGTAAATCTAATACGACAGACTCATTATCCAGATGAAAGGCGTTATGTACTTTTACTATCCCTTACTCAAAGTTACAGAACAAACAAAACTCAGAACTCCTGCCAAGATAAGGTATACCTAAGATCAAGCATTAGGGCCAATCAACGACGCCTGAAAAGGAATGAGAAGACTCCGAATGGAAACCAGAGGGGATTCTTCCATGCTGGTATTCTCAAGCTGATGTCTAAATTTGAGGTGCGAACCGACCTCGAGACGGCGGAAGGGACGCCGGCACACAGCTGCGTGCGGCATAATTGTTCCTGCGTTCCTGGAACAGTTTCTCGACTCGAACGGCAGGAAATGCAGGCAGAAGCTGCTCTCCCGTCAACCTCTCGCCCCGCTTGCTCGCGGTTTCTCGTGCTCTCTCGCATGGCCAGCGACGAGGCGGTCTCCAGGAACTCGAAGGTCGCTTTCTTTTATGATTTAATTAAACCCTCAAATTTTTAATTAACAAATCAGAAATTTAGCTAATTAAAATATAAAGTTTAATAAATTTATTAAATCAAATATTGTTTTGCCTGTGCCTTGGATAGGGCGGTAAAAAAGCCGAGCCTAGTCGTGTCTAAGCTTTGAGATATTCAAACTTATTTGGTAAAGTAATCAAGCCAAGTCGAGTTAAGTTTAAAATGAATCAAGTCTTTGAAATAATTATTTAAGTTTTACTTGATTTATTTTTTATGAGCTTTATTTGAAGCTTGGTTCGTTTAAATATTATTGAGTTATTAATTCAAGCTTGGTTTGAGCTTAGTTTAGATATTATCAAACTCTCAATTTTAACTTATTTGATTGTTTGAAATTTTTACTTAATTAATTGATCATTAAACATAATAATTCAAAGTTGTTTATTTATTTTATTTTATTTTTTATCTATTTAGTATATTCATAATAATTTTACTAATGAATATAATTAATGAGCATTATTCGCGAAAATTATTCACGAATATTAACAAGTTAAACACATATATATTCAAATTTATTTATTTAATTTAATAAATATTCAAATTTATTTATTTAATTAATCTTATGTCTATTATATAAACATAGATAAGTTTTTATAAATTAAACATCAAATTTATTCATGAACATTTAGCTCATTTCTCATCTTACCTTGGGCAATAGAAGAGGAGGCAATCGGTCATGTCATCGCCATAGCGGCCTGATAGGAACTCAAGTATTATTGTTGTAGGGATTTTTAATAATTAAATTAATTTATTATATTATTTATTTTTAAAAATTATATAACGTTTTTTTGTGTAGTCACGTAAAAGTGTCTTTTTAAAAAAAAATATTTAATAAATCTAATAAAGTATTATCGACGATTTCCCAAACTGTGTATTTAATTTTACATATTATCCAAAATGACTATCTATTTTTGTATGGACCAAATCACATATCAATTCTCATTTACATAATACCCTTCTCCTTTCCCTTTTTATTGTTCTTTCGAAAAAAGAAAAAATTCCGAACCATTTTATTTTTTTCAACAATTTATTAAACCGCATAATTAAATTTATAAAATATTTAAATTATATAGGATAGTTTTAAAATTACTAAATCATATATGTATTTCCATTTTACCCATATAAGTCGACTGATAAATAAATACCAATCGACTCATTGAATTAGTCAATAGGTATTTTTTACCGATCGAAATATCAAAATGATTCGTTTTTCTTCTATCTCACACTGTGCGGAAATCGAAAAAATAGTCAACTCATTTTTAAAATCAGTTGACTGATTCAATTTTTTAATTAAAATTTATATTAGATAAAATCAGATCAAATAATTTCGGATTGATACGAAATTAATTTCTATGTGTATGGTTAGTTCTCCTAAGTATATCTATATCTTCAAACATCAATTTGACCTAATATATTGAGAGCAGTGATTTTTTAAATATTAATTTGATTGTTTGAAAATTTTAATTCATGTTAAAAATCACTACTCTCAATATATTAGATCAAATTAATATTTGAGGGAGTAGATATAATCAAAACTAATCATACACATAGGAACTAATTTTATATCAATCCGAACTAATTTGGTCCATTAACCGATTGTGCCCGGGCATAGGAAGGTAAAACCAATTGATGAATCAAATAACTTCGGATTAATATAAAATTAATTTTTATGTGTATGGTTAGTTCTCCTGATTATATCAACACCCTCAAACATCAATTTGACCTGATATATTAAGAGTAGTAATTTTTTAACACGAATTAAATAACAATCGAATTCGTGTTTAAAAAATCACTGCTCTCAATATATTTGGTCAAATCGATGTTTAAGGCCGTGGATATAACCAAGAGAATTAGATGAATATATAGAAGTTAATTTCATGTCAATCCTAGGTTGTTTGGTCTATCGGCCAGTTTTGCCCAAAATCGACTGATGGACCAAACAAACCGGTTGATGGACCAAATGAACTCAGATTGGCATGAAGCTAACTTCTATATTTTAGTCTAATTCTCCTGATTATATTTATTCCTTCAAACATTAATTTGAAGTAATATATTAAAAGTAGTGATTTTTGGAACACAAATTAGATTTTTTAAACAATCAAATTCATGTTTAAAAAATCACTACTCTCAATATATTGAGTCAAATTGATGTTTGAGAGAATGGATATAATCTAGAGAATTAGACGAATATATAAGAGATAGTTTCATGTCAATCCAAAGTCATTTGCTCTATCAGTCGGTTTTGTTTAAAATCAGCTAATGAACCAAACAAACTGGTAGATGGACCAAAAGACCTCGGATTGATATGACACTAATTTCTATATTTTAGTTTAATTCTCCGAATTATATACATGACCTCAAAAATCAATTTGACTCAATATATTGAGAGCAATATTTTTTCAACACGAATTAAATTTTTCGAACAATCAAATTCATGTGTAAAAAATCACTACACTCAATATATTAAGTCAAATTCATCTTTGAGAGCATGGATATAATCTGGAGAATTAGATAAATACATAGGAGATAGTTTCATATCAATTCGAGTTTGTTTGGTCCATCTACCGGTTTGTTTGATCCATTAGCCGGTTTTGCTCAAAACCGACTGATGGACCAAATAAACCAGTTGATGGACCAAACGAACTCGGATTGACATGAAACTAATTTATATATTTTGGTCTAATTCTCCTGATTATATATAGCCCTCAAACTTCAATTTACTTAATATATTGAGAGTAGTGATTTTTTAAATATGAATTTGATTGTTCGAAAATTCTATTTCGTGTTAAAAGTCTCTACTCTCAATATATTGAGTCAAATTGATATTTGAGAGCATAAATATAATCAAAAGAATTAGACTAAAATATAAAAGTTAGTTTCATATCAATTTGAGGTCTTGTGGTCCATCTACCGATTTATTTGATCCATCAGTCGGTTTTGGGCAAAATCGGCTTATGGACGAAATGACCTCAGATTGATATAAAACTAACTTCTATATTTTAGTCTAATTCTTTTGATTATATTCATGCTCTCAAACATCAATTTGACTCAATATATTGAGAGTAGTAATTTTTTAAACATAAATTAGATTTTTTGTACAATCAAATTCGTATTCAAAAAGTCATTACTCTCAGTATATTGAGTCAAATTGATGTTTGAGGACATAGATATAATCAAGAGAATTAGAATAAAATATAGAAGTTAGTTTCATGTCAATCCAAGGTTATTTAGTCCATCAACCAATTCATTTGGTCCATCAGTCGATTTTGAGCAAAATCGGCTGATGGACCAAACAACTTCGGATTGACATGAAAAATCTAATTCGTGTTTCAAAAATCACTATTCACAATATATTGAGTCAAATTAATGTTTGAGAGCAAGATATCATCAGGAGAATTAGACTAAAATATAAAAGTTAGTTTTATGTTAATCCGAAGTCATTTGGTCCATCAGTCGATTTTAGACAAAACTGACTGATAGACCAAACGACCTCGAATTGACATGAAATTAGCTCCTATATATTCATCTAAAATTAGCTCCTATTTATTTTTTTGAATGTGAATTTAATTGTTCAAAAAATTAATTCATGTTCAAAAAACCACTACTCTTAATATATTAGGTCATATTGATGTTTAAGGACCTGAATATAATCAGGAGAATTAACCATACACATAGGAACTAATTTTATGTCATTCTAAAGTTGCTTAGTCCATCGGCCGATTTTGTTCGAAAAATTTAATTCATATTTAAAAATCAATACTCTTAATATATTAGGTCAAATTAATGTTTGAGGGTGTGGATATAATTAGGAGAACAAACCATACACATAGGAACTAATTTCATATCATTCCGAAGTCGTTTGGTCTATCAACCAATTTTATCTAAATTAAATTAAATTAAAAATGAATAAATAGTCGACTATTTTTTCTTTCCTTTTTTTCGTGCATGAGAACGGTAGCAAAATGATTCGATCAGTGAAAATTAGTCGATTGATAGGGGTAAAATTGAAATGATTTTATCTACCCTACGTGATTTGGTAATTTTGAAACTATCCTATGTGATTTGGGTATTTCGTAAACTTAACTACGTCGTTTAGTAAATTACTGTATTTAAAAAAAAACATAATCTCCTCCTTTGTTTCCATTAAAGAGTTCACTTCCAAGGTGGGTCGATGGCTTATTCTCCCCCTTGTCGAGCTCCATCTCGAAGCCTACAATCGTCATGCGAGGTAGGGCAGCCACCGCTGAGGCTACCACCTAACCAAGAAGCTCCTTCGTAGCATCGGAAAGATCACGTAGATCACTGACACCATCTTTCTCATCCTCGTAGTTCCCTTTATCATTGAGATTGGCCATTAGCAATAGCTGAACGAGTTAGAGATGCAGCAGCCAACCCTCCTCAGTGCCCCCACCACCCCGACACCCCTCTACACCATTGACGTGCCATCCAAGTGAGAAAAGGAATGAGATGGTTGTAACATATTCCATGCTTAGATTTGTGGTAGTAGTAATTCCTGTTTAAGGTAGTCACATTAAATTTGATGAGTTAAAAATGTTTTGGTGTTCTTGTCTAATTGCATCTTGGATTTAATGAGGATTATGGAGGGTCATACTATTTTAGTTATTTGTTGGCCATTTCTTCTCATGAGGATAGAAAAGTGTTCAAAAATTAAGACAGATGAACTTCTATAAATGATCAATCATGGTTGATGACCTCTTAACAATTTTCAGTATCGCTATGCATCCTGTATTAAAAACAAATACTACTTAGTAGTTGAATCTGTGTTGTGTTTCTTTTTCATTTTACATCTTTTGGTGATAAAAGATAGTACTTAAATTTTCACATATATACTATACATAATCAAGTCATCATGTCCTTCCAATTATTGTATATCAAAAAAAAAAATACAAGAATGATATTATTTGATATCACAGTTCTAATAACTTAAAATTGATTGATGACTACTTTTAGATATTGTAACTCACATTTTCAACCAGCTTATTCTTCTCTTATTTTGCACCATATTACAAATGAAATTATCTTGATTTATAATATTTACTTGTTTGAACTAAGACCATGTACTATGGTCTATAACTTTGATAGAATCAATTTAGAATTTATAAAGATTTTTAGGGGCAGATAATTTCCATTATTTATTTTATGTTTCTTTTAAGATTGGTTAAAAATTATAGATGACCTCCTAACTGATTTGTTTCAAAAGTATAATTTTAAGTTGACATAACTTTTTTTATATAAAGATTGGTTTAAACCTTTTGTTGTCACTTTGATAAAAATATTTTAGTGTCAAAACTTTAGCTTTTTAACTAGTTACTTAGGCTGGACTAATTTTCATAACATATGCAAAAGTCTTATTAATAATATGTCAATTGTTTAGCTCTAGTTCTTTTATCCTTATATTTTATTGTTGCTATTCAAATATTCTACCTTTTGAAAACAATGTGGAAAATGACATGGTCGTAAAATAAATTATGTTATGAAACGTCATAATCTTGTACTAATTTGAACAATAATACTGAGAGATTATTTTTTATAATTATAATAGCTTTAAGCTTGTTATTACTTTTTTTATCTGAATTAATAGGAAGCTTTTTAATTATTATTTGTATAATATTTATCTCTTCTTGCAAAATACTAAGGATAATGAAAGGATCAGA
The DNA here is from genome assembly GCA_024364735.1 of Boesenbergia rotunda. Lineage (NCBI taxonomy): Eukaryota > Viridiplantae > Streptophyta > Magnoliopsida > Zingiberales > Zingiberaceae > Boesenbergia > Boesenbergia rotunda. Next base: position 508,351 of record JAGFNQ010003540.1, on the reverse strand, counting down.
AATTAGAGACCTAGAATCAAGATAGCAAGAAATTAGTAGTTGTACAAAGAGATACAAATGGAAATTGAGCGTTTACTTTATGAAACTAGTTTTTTTTTGACCAAGTTCATAGAAGTTAAACAGAAAAAGGAAACATTAAAAGTGGATTTTAAATCACCTTATCGTCCAGGCAAGCAGCTAAAATATGAAAAGAAAATTTACAAGACAAGATGCTAAACATTGTTCAAACTGTAGGATCGTTGCAATTGGGAGGGAGGTGAATCACGTGTGCTTAAACAACTTGTCTTTTTACGGTTTTAGAAACCTGAGTGCACAACGGAAAATAAAGTGAAGAACACAAGTCAAACACAATTCAAACACCAAGAGTTTTACTTGGTTTGGAGCCTTCGGCAACTCATACTCCAAAGCCCAGGTTCATTGGACTTTTCCGACGGACAATCGACTAATCTCTATACTGGAAACCCCCGATAGAATAGTCAAGTACAAATGAATAGAAAGTGTAACAACCCTACACTTCCTATGAAAAGAATGTAAAATAAAACAATTAATTTGCGTTACCCAATATGGTAGAGGATTCTGGTCACGTTCGTGTGTTGGAATTGGTCCTCCGACGGCAGTCGAGTAGTGGCAAAGCCGCAGCAAGAAGATGGAGTAGCAGGAGTAGTTTGAAAAATTATTGTATCCGAAAAGCAACTTGAAGAGTCCTTTTATAGGACATTGAGGGACCCCTAGTTCCTAATTAGGGTGCCTCCAATCTAAAAATTTCATCCTCACTCAGTCTTCGTAGGGCTAATACCGATACATAGTTAGGATCTCTACAAGGATATATTGTTAGTAGGAGTCCTAGAGTCAATTATGTGATGATTGACTAGGGACTTTTTGTATCATATTCTATCATTAATAAATGCATATTTGGTTATTATACTTTATATTTGTGTCAAATAACTAAGTATAATAATGTCCTTGGGTAGTAAGTTCTTATCTATATTATATCGATTGGTTGAATCGATAGTGAAATGATGTAGAGAACACTATACTAAATCATTCCTAGTCAAGCATTAATATTCAAGGACAATATTAATGTATGGAGACTAGCATATACGTCAATTGATGACTTGAGCTCATAAGTCATGGATATATGATATCAAGTTGATACATGAATATGCATTAGAGAATGTGTTCTGAATTGACCCGCCATGGGAAAGTTTCATAGATTGTCATATGAGTGTCATAAACTTTCTTATGTGACTATTAGTATGAATAGTCCTTAGACTTAAAGTCACTACGGTTTCCTACATAAGGTGCTCTCAGAACCACCTGTGAAGCTTATAGCGTGTCGGTACATTCTCCACCTTTTACCCTTCTGGCAAAGGTCATCTATCCCACCGGAGAGCATGACAGAGATGATGTAGTGTGTTTCACTGGAGAGCCCAGCAGAGGTGGAACCACCTGTTTCACCGGAGAGCCCAGAAGAGACATCACATGTTTCGCCGGGGAGCATAGCAGAGATGATGTCATCTCTTTCACTCAAGAGCATAGCAAACTTCCCCAGACTTTATATCAGAAAGTGTCTCTTGTTGGTAGCTCCCTGACCTATTTCAAATGCTCACCACCTCCTGATCACTCAACTCCCCGAGTTTTGGGCATCGACCGACCGTCCACCTCAGGCGTCAGTCAGGCATGGAGTAGGTTACCATCCGAGAAGGAGTTGTAGCCGCTGCTTTTCTTTTCCTCCCTTTGTATTTTGGAATTCATCTTTGTTTCTAAGTCTGAGTTGGATGGCATGGAGTAGGTTGCCATCCGCGGAGGAGTTGAATGTAAAAAGTCATTGGGGTCTTTGAATGGAACTGTTTCGTCCCTTTACCCGATGTACCCCAAGTTGTTCCTGTTTCCTATTAGCGGTCATAAGAATGGAGGCCCAAGAAGTCCCAGCCGCGGCCGAAGACTCAGGAGTCAAGCCCATAAGAAAGATGGTTCCCCCTTCACCCACCACCGGAAGACGGCTCCGAGCTAAGCGACCAGGCGGGGATGATGGGGTGATAGAGGAGAGCCCGAGCAAAAGAGTGGTCTCCTCTACCGGGTCCACTGATTATATCCCCTATATTTTTTTCTTTCCTTGAGATGTCTTTGTCAATGTATTCCCCGTAGAAATAAAGGGGGACACTTGTTACCTTTGACATATAGGCGCTTCGTGCAATAATCAGATATTATGCTTGTTTCCCTTGTCCGAGGACGCTGTTCTATATCTGGTCTGTTATGTGTTATCTTTCTTCTCATACATTCCCCTAGCCTCCTACAGTTAAGGGTCTGAGGTTGTAGGGTCTGCTTGGCTCTGGGTCGGGCGTCCGCAGCACCTAGACCCAACCTACTTACCTCGAGCATTTGCAGTACTATGAGGTATTAGGGTTTTATTTCTTAGTCGGGCGTCCGTAGCACCCAGACCAAGCCTAAATACCTCGGGCATCCACAGCACCGCGAGGTATTAGGGTTTTATTTCTTAGTCGAGCGTCCGTAGTACTCGGACCAAGCCTAAGTACCTCGGGCATCCGCAACACCTTTAGATATTAGGGTTTTATTTCTTGGTCGGGAGTCCATAGCACCCGGACCAAGCATAAGTACCTCGGGCATCCACAGCACTGCGAGGTATTAGGGTTTTATTTCTTGGTCGGGCATCCATAGCACCCCGGATCAAGCCTAAGTACCACGGGCATCCGCAGCACCGCAAGGTATTAGGGTTTTATTTTTTGGTCAGGCGTCCGTAGCACCTGGACCAAGCCTAAGTACCTCGGGCATCTGTAGCACCGCGAGATATTAGGGTTTTATTTCTTGGTCGGGCGTCCGTAGCACCTGCACCAAGCCTAAGTACCTCGGACATCCATAGCACCACGAGGTATTAGGGTTTTATTTCTTGGTTGGCCATCCATAGCACCCGGACCAAGCCTAAGTACTTCAGGCATCCGCAGCATCTCGAGGAATTAGGGTTTTATTTCTTGGTCGGGCGTTCGTAGCACCCGAACCAAGCTTAAGTACCTCGGACATCTGCAGCACCGCAAGGTATTAGGGTTTTATTTCTTGGTCGGGCATCCGTAGCACCCTCACCAAGCCTAAGTACCTCGGGCATTTGCAGAACCGCAAGGTATTAGGGTTTTTTCTTGGTCGGGCGTCCGTAGCACCCAGACCAAGCCTAAGTACCTTAGGCATCCGCAGCACCACGAGGTATTAAGGTTTTATTTCTTGGTCGGGCGTCCGTAGCACCCGGACTAAGCCTAAGTACCTCGGGAATCCGCAACACCGTGAGGTATTAGGGTTTTATTTCTTGGTCGAGCGTCCGTAGCACCCGGACCAAGCCTAAGTACCTCGAGCATCCGCAACACTGCGAGGTATTAGGGTTTTATTTCTTAGTCGGGCATCCGTAGCACCCGCACCAAGCCTAAGTATCTCGAGCATCCAATACACCGCGAGGTATTAGGGTTTTATTTCTTGGTCGGGCGTCCGTAGTACCCGGACCAAGCCTAAGTACCTCGAGCATCCGCAACACCACGTGGTATTAGGGTTTTATTTCTTGGTCGGGTGTCCGTAGCACCCGGACCAAGCCTAAGTACCTCGGACATCCACAGCATCGTGAGCTATTAGGGTTTTATTTCTTGGTTGGGCGTTCGTAACACCTGGACCAAGCCTAAGTGTTGGGTATGACTTGGCGGGTTTCCCTAGCAAATACCTGGTCGATCCGAGAAACCTCTCCATATCTACGGATTAAAATTTAATCCGAATGAAGACCCGTCTCCCATCGACCGTCTCGTGCCGTATCGAACGATCCAAATTACAACTTAGCCAATTACCAAAATTGGCCTTGTAATTTGTTCGACTGTTCGACCGCGGAAAAGGTGACGAGTTGATCGCCAACTTTTGTGTTTATGGTCGGGGTCTAGTTAACAATTTATTCATTATGATATGAAATAAAAAAAAATAAATTATCAAACATAAAATAACGAGACATACGATCATGGCACATAATTGACATACGGTTAAACAAAGGAGCATAGGGAAAGATATACCTTTCTGATCACCTCGCGGTCTTCTACCTTCTATGCGCTGGCCGAAAACCTAGGTGAGAGAAGGAGAGAAGGAAAAGGAAAAGAAAGGAGAGGCCTTGGGTGTGTTCTCTTGGATTAAGTCTTGGATTCTTGATCTCATAGGGTATTTATAGGGCTAAGGTAGGGACTAAGAGGAGGAGTTGGATCTTGACCCACTAATGGATCTAAACCCGATCCATTAATTAAGATCCATTCCACTAAATGATCTTAATTGAACTTCCTCACCGACCCCCATATTTTCATATGGGCTCTGTTAGATCTTGTACGGTTGCTAGAGGGAGGGGTGAATAGCAAATCTTCGATTCTTCTTGTACCTACGTTGTTAGTTGCACAAGCGGAAACAATAATAATGAATAAAAACAATGATAACAAGAACGGTTTACTTGGTATCCATCCCTAAGGGTGATTAATCCAAGAATCCTTCAGTGGATCACTCTTTGGATAACCTCCGGCTAGCCCTTGTCGCTCCTTGTGGGTGGAGAAACCTCGCCACAACACTTTGACAATACCTGAGCACCAAAGGCTACTAATCTACTTTACCCAAGCAGATTTCGCCAAGGAGCCCGGCCAAAACGAAGCCCTCTTAAATAGGACTTACCTGTTGATGCAGTTTGGCCCTGATTGTTGTTTTGGTGTTGACATCGATTTTAGTTTAGGTTGATTATGATTATGATGATTATGATTAAGTCCTGGTCGGGGATCAGGCATGGTATGGAAAATCCTAGCTTGGAGGGCTAGGTGTTGGAAAATCCTAATCTGGAGGGTTAGGTGTTGAAAATCCTAGCTTGGAGGGCTAGGTGTGTGAAAAGTCCTAATTCGGAAGAGGTGGGTGAAAAGTCCTAGCTTGGAGGGCTAGGTGAAAAGTCCTAACTTGGATGGTTAGGTGCAAATTCCCATCTTGGAGAATTAGGTGAAAAAGTCCTGGCTTGGAGGGTCAGGTCCTAGCTTGGAGGGCTAGGTTTGGAAAAGTTCTAATCCGGAAGAGTTGGGTGAAAAGTCCTAGCTTGGAGGGCTAGGTGAAAAGTCCTAGCTTAGAGGGCTAGGTGAAAAGTCCTAACTTGGAGGGTTAGGTGCAAATTCCCAACTTGGAGGGCTAGGTGAAAAACCCTTAGCTTGGAGGGCTAAGGTGGTTGGAGCCCCTGGATCGGTCTGGTGACCGATCAGGGAGTTGGCACGGTGCTCCTTCGTGGATCGGTCCGGTGACCGATCCAGCGATGACTGATCGGTCTGGTGACCGATCAGGGAGTATTCATTTCACCCACTGATTGGCTCCTGATTGGTCTGGTGACCGATCAGGGAGCAAACAGTGAGGTTAAGTTCCCTTGCTGAACTGCTCCTGATCGGTCTGGTGACCGATCAGGATCACTGTGCAGATCGTTCGGGAGAACGGTCTAGTGTCGCAGGTTCCTCTCTATGATCGATCAGGACGGAGCCTGATCGGTCTGGACCCAGCCTGATCGGTCTGGTGACCGATCAGGAGGTTTTCTGATCGGTCCGGTGATCGATCAGGAGGTCTGGACTGCGAAGCTCAGAAATCGCCCAATAAAGGGGTGGATCGGTCCGGTGATCGATCCACAACCTAGGATCGATCTGGTGACCGATCCAGGAGAGTCTCAAAGAAATCGCGATTTTTAATCGAGCGTTGGGGACCGATCAGGACGGAGCCTGATTGGTTTGGACCCAGCCTGATTGGTCTGGTGACTGATCAGGAGGTTCTCCGATCGGTCCGGTGACCGATCACTTTAATTCAAATTGCATTGTCAGGCGCTCTGATCGCGCCTGACCATATCCGATTCTCTGCTACTTACCTCTGATATTTGATTTACTGTGTGATATGCTGCTTTAACACTCTGATTAAGCTGCAGGTGATAGGGAGGATTCAAACACTCAAGGAGAAGTCAATGGAGGCTTTCCTTGGAGCAGGTTTGTCCGTTTTCCATCTCAGGTTGCAACGGCCGGAGCTGCAGACTGGAGCGGCTGACTGGAGCTTGGCTGAGGGAGCTCAGGAAGTCCAGGAAGGGCTCAGTGGTAGCTGGCGTTGGCAGTCAGGCAGCTGGAGGCTGCAGGAGATGTTGTCACCTGATGCTGAGTGGAGAAACAAAAAGGGTGGAAGAAGGATTCGAGGAAGCAGAGTTTGGTGAACTGGTTTCTTGCCGCGCCTTGTGTTTCTCCACAACTTGCTTGCTGTGTTCCTGAAGTTGTCATCACCTTGAGCAAGCGATTGCATTCTTGAAGCAACCGTCCACTACTTGAGCGCTTGAAGGAGAGAACAAGAAGTTTGGAGTCCGACAGCGGGAAGACACGAGGAAGGGTTTCTTGCGTGAGATCGCCGCTGGGTGGAGCTCGGGAAAGCTTGCTGTGTTCTTGTCTTTGCTGGGTGCTTGAGTAAGATCTTTCTTGTTGTTTCATTGAGCTTAAACTTTTATCAGTGATTGAAACGCTGTGGAGAGGTTTCTCCACCGAGAAGGAGGTTGTCTTCTATCTGGTGATAACCGGGGCTTGATCTGCCGACGATCAAGGGATCGCCCACCTTAAGGGCACGCCAAGGAGTAGGGGCAAGTTATCCCCGAACCTTGTAAATCCTCCTTGTTAGCGATCTTGATAGTTGTAGTAGTTTCACTTCATTTTCTGTTTCTGCATTTCCTGTTTTCATACTTCCGCTGTGCTACTAACAAAGTTAAGTGCAGAAACTTGATTTGTGTCTAAGTGAAAGTGATTGACTATATTCACCCCCCCTCTCTAGCCATCCGGTTTCCAACAAGTGGTATCAGAGCTTGGGGCTCTGTTTACGGCTTAACATCCGAGAGTTATCAACAAGATGGCTTTGAGAGAAGGCTTCTCCACCACCCGACCTCCATTCTTTGATGGCGCCGACTTTCAATATTGGAGATCAAAGATGGAATATTATTTGAAGATGGATATCCACACTTGGTTCGCGGTGAAGGAGGGCTTCACCCCTCCTAAGAATGATGAAGGCAAAGAACTCGAATCGTGGAGGTGGACTGCTGAACAAACTCGAAAGAGTGAAGCCGACGCGAAGGCGGTTGTCACTCTACAATGTGGCATGAACAAAGACCGACTCATCAAGGTTGGTCCTTTCACAAGTGCAAAGGACTTGTGGAACAAACTCATCGAACTCCATGAGGGCACCCGAGATTCAAGAATCGCTAAGAGGGACTTGTTCCTCAATCAACTCCAAAATCTCTCCATGAAGGAGAATGAATCGGTAAGTGAGCTTCATAGTCGGTTCAAGGAAGTCCTCAATGGGCTTCATTCGATTGATGAAAAGGTCGAGAATCGCAACCTTGTGAGGTATGTCTTGAAAGCCTTTCCAAGGAATGCTTTGTGTACATCCATGGTGGATGCCTACAAAGTTTCCAAGGATCTATCTATTGTAAAGTTAGATGACTTATTTTGTGAGATGGAATTGCATGAAATGGCTAACAAAGGCCCCAAGGAGAAGGGGATTGCTTTAGTTGTAGGGGACCGATCCAACAAGAAGAAGAAGGAGAAGAAGAAGGAGAAGGAGGTCTCTTTGTCTTCATCCTCTTCCGAATCCGAGTCCGATTCCGAGGAAGATGGCAGCGGCTCTTCTTCCTCCGAGATGGCGAACTTTGTGAGAAGAATGATGAGAAGGGGTCGACACTTCAAGAGTAGAGGTAACTCTAGTGAAGCTAAACTTGATAAGACTAATGCATCTTGCTTTGAGTGTGGTAGGAAAGGGCACTTCAAGAATGAGTGTCCAAAACTAAAGAAGAAGGAGGAGAAATCCAAAAAGAAAGAAGAAAAATTCAAGAAGAAGAAGAAGGCCTTGAAGGCCACTTGGGATGAGTCATCCTCTAGCTCATCCGATGAAGAGAAGGAGGAGAAGAGCACAAGGCATGTGACACTCATGGCTCTAGGAGAGGAAAACTGTGATGAATCTTCAAGTTCCTCAAACGCGGCTTCATCATCTTCGGATGATGAAGAGGTAACTTCTCCCGAGCTTGAAAAATGTTATAGAGCAATTGCATGTTTAACTAGTATGCTTAAGAAGTCAAAAAATAAGGTTAAAACATTGCAATTAGAAATTGATCAATTGAAATTATCTAGGGATGATAACATTGATGATTTGCATGTTGAATTGTTAGAAGATGAGATTAAGTCATTGAAGCTTGAGGTTGATAAATTGAAATCCTCTAAGGTTGAGGATGTAAATGATTTGCATGATGACTTGCTGGTAGAAGAGAACAAATCATTAAAGAGTGAAGTTGAGAGACTTAAGAATATTCTTGAGAAGTTCTCAACTAGCTCTAAGACCTTAGACATGATCTTAAATGCCCAAAGGGCGGTCTACAATAGGGCCGGTATTGGTTACCGTCCTAAGAAACCCTCATTTGTGTCTCTTATGTCTAGGACTAACATGAGACAATCTAGGACACCCAAAATTCAAAAGAGAGTTGTCAAGGCATGGGTGCCTAAGTCTTGTTTAGTTGATGCTTTAGGTCCCAAGGTTTGGGTACCTAAAACTTCTATTTTTCGAATTGTGTAGGTTATGATTGAGGGGGAGCATCTATCAACTTGGTTCGTTGATAGTGGATGCTCCAAACACATGACTGGGGATAGATCATTGTTTACCACACTTTATAAGAAAAGTAGAGGTAATGTATCATTGGGTAACAATGGTAGTCTTAAGGTCATAGGAATAGGAGACATTCAAATATCCGAATGTCTTAGAATCTCAAATGTCCTTCTAGTCAAGGGGATGAAATTTAATCTCCTAAGTGTGAGTCAATTGTGTGACACGGGTTACACAATTGATTTCCAACCAAGTCAATGTCTAGTTAGACAACATGACACCTTGGACACGGTACTAGTAGGAACAAGAGTAGACAATATTTATCAAGTTTCATTTAAAAGTGCTACTAATGTTTCTGCTAAGTGTTTCATGTCAAAAGAAGAAGAGTCCACCCTTTGGCACCGGAGGCTAGCACATGTGAACATGAAGAACATCCGGAAGTTGGCCAACAAGGGATTGGTTCGTGGCTTACCAAGCATCAAGTATGAGAAAGATAAACTTTGTGATGCATGTCAAATGGGTAAGCAAACAAAATCTGCACATAAAGGTAAAAGCGCTGTAAGTACTTCTACTGCTTTAGATTTACTTCACATGGATCTATTTGATTGTAGTACTATCATATCATTGAATGGAAGTAGGTATTGCTTTGTGATTATTGATGATTTCACTAGATATACATGGACTTACTTTTTGAAATATAAGGACCAAACCCTAGATATTTTTATTTCTTTTTGTAGAAGAGTTGAAAATGAGAAATCATTAACTATTAAGACAATTAGAAGTGATCATGGAGGTGAATTTCAAAATCAGAGATTTTTAGAATTTTGTCAAGATAGGGGTTATAGACATGAGTTCTCTACTCCTAGAACACCACAACAAAATGGTGTTGTAGAGAGGAAGAACCGTGTACTTCAAGAGGCAGCACGAAGCATGCTTAATGAGTACTCACTCCCGAGTTACTTATGGGCTGAAGCTGTAAATACAGCTTGCTATGTGCAAAACCGGGTCCTCATTCATAGGTTTTTAGGGAAGACTCCCCATGAACTTTGGTTTGGGAAACCACTACGGTTAAACACCTTAGGGTGTTTGGTTGTAAGGTGTTCATCCTAAACACCAAGGATAATCTTGGAAAGTTCACGGCAAAAGCTGATGAAGGGATACTGGTCGGGTACTCCCTCATTAGCAAAGCCTATCGAGTCTACAACAAGAAGTCTAGACTAGTTGAAGAGTCTTCTGATGTTGTCTTTGAAGAAATTCCAAAAGTCAATGGTCAACCAGAAGATGAAGTCCAATTCGAACTTAGGAGACTAAGTTTGAATGAAAGTCCAAACATTGTTGATGGTGATGAATCCGATGACGGTGAGCCTAGACAATCCATAGATCAGCCGGACCCTGAGGCTGAACTTGTGTCTAGTGAGCCCATTCACGAAGCACCACCAACACCAAGGCAAACTAGATTAGCCTCTAGTCATCCCCAAGACCAAATTGTTGGAGACATCCATCATGGGGTTAGAACTAGATCATTCTTCCGGAATGAGGCTAATGAAGTTGCCCTAATTTCCGAAATTGAACCTAGGAAAATTGATGAAGCATTAAATGATCCCGATTGGATTATTGCAATGCAAGATGAATTAGGTCAATTCGAGAAGAGTTAGGTTTGGGACTTAGTCCCTAGACCTAAGAAGACCACCATCATTGGAACCAAATGGGTCTTCAAGAACAAATTGAACCATAAGGGAGAAATCATTAGAAACAAAGCACGATTAGTAGCCAAGGGTTACAGTCAAGTTGAAGGCCTTGATTATGATGAGACTTATGCTCCCGTGGCACGATTAGAGTCCATTCGATTGATGCCAGCATTTGCAGCACATCGTGGCTTTAAGTTATACCAAATGGATGTCAAATCGGCCTTCCTGAATGGTTTGATTAGAGAAGAGGTCTACGTCGAACAACCACCGGGGTTTGAGAGTTTCGAATTTCAAAACCACGTGTTCAAGCTCAAAAAGGCGCTTTATGACCTTAAACAAGCACCCCGGGCTTGGTATGAGCGGTTGTCGACGTTCCTAATTGAGAAGGGCTTCGTTAGAGGCCAAATAGACCCTACACTATTTCTACGCAGAGATGGTGATAATATTTTTGTAGCCCAAGTATATGTCGATGACATAATTTGTGGCTCAAACAATAGGGGCTATTTAAATGAGTTCATTGGACACATGGAGAGTGAATTTGAGATGAGTCTAGTGGGAGAGTTGACTTTCTTCCTTGGACTTGAAATCAAGCAAACTCGCGATGGTATCCATGTGCACCAATCAAAGTATACACAAGAAATGCTTCGAAAATTCAATATGAGTGATTCAAAAGAGGTAACCACTCCCATAGCTACGAACATAAAATTAGACAATGATGAGAGTGGTAAACTTGTTGATTTGACTCAATATCGAAGCATGATAGGGAGTTTGCTATACCTCACAGCTAGTCGACCTGATATTCTTTTCGCTGTGGGTATGTGTGCTAGGTATCAAGTTTGTGCCAAGGAGTCTCATTTAATCGCTGTTAAAAGAATTTTGAGATATCTCAAAGGCACAATAGGAGTCGGTCTATGGTACCCCCGTACCGAATCATTTAACCTAATTGGCTATACGGATTCTGACTACGCTGAATGTAAGTTGGACCGGAAAAGCACAAGTGGGGGTTGTCAATTCTTAAGTTTGTCCTTAGTAAGTTGGTCAAGTCGGAAGCAACACTGTGTTGCTCTCTCCACGACTGAGGCAGAATATATCGCCATGGGAGAGAGTGTATCGCAATTGTTGTGGATGATACATACTTTAGAGGACTATGGTTTGAGTTACAAGGGTGTGCAAGTGTTATGTGATAACATTAACACAATTAACCTAACCAAGAATCCAGTCCATCATTCTAGGACCAAACTCATTGAGGTGCGTCGCCACTTCATTAGGGATCATGTAGCTAGGGGAGATATTGTACTCTCACATGTAGAGTCCAAATCAAACCTAGCTGACATTTTCACTAAACCACTCCCGAAAATGAATTTAGTTTCCTAAGGAGGGAGTTGGGAATGTGTCGTGCTTCATGAATTTCAAAATGCTTTCAAACCCTTCATGATTATTTTGAAATTGTTGGGAAACAATTGGGTAACTTTGGGGACATCTCACACAAACTATAAGGTTTAACAAAACGTTTTTATTTGCTAGATATGGGGTGAGATGTTAGGATCAACTAAATTTCTCAAAATATCAATGCATCCCTTGAGAAATTAAATTGACGAGATAATAATCACTTCGGTGACCAAGTATGGGGAAAACCATTGCATGACATATGTGTATATGGCTCCATGATCATACTTGGACATTCCAATCAAGGAAACTTGATTAGAAACTTGAATTTGGAACAAAAATTGATTGAATTTGCTTGAATGATTGTTGATTGAGTTTGACTGCATTTGGATGGAGCAAAGTGATTGTTGAATCTATAAGGACTCTTGATCCTTGTTCAGGGATCAATTTTAGTCATGAGATCATGTCCAAGTTCGATAAACTTCATCAGATCTCGTTGGAAAGTTTCAGAAAATCTGAAACTGAATGTTTCAGATCGAATCTGGGAGTTTCAGGAACCCTGATCGGTCACCCGACCGATCAGGCGTAGGGCTGATCGGTCCCCGGACCGATCTGGCTCCATCCTGTAACGATCGGTCCACAGACCGATCAGAGGGGCTTCAGTGACTTCACGAATTCTGACCAACCTACTGAGCCAGCCTGGATCGGTCCCCGGACCGATCTGGCACCCTTTGGTGATTGGTCCATAGACCGATCAGGGGGCTCACAAGTTTCTCTCCGAACCCTACTGTTCGTGTCCTGATCGATCAGCCGACCGATCAGGAGCGCACCTGATCGGTCACCCGACTGATCAGGACCAGGTCAGTCCGATCAGGCTATAGCCTGATCGGTCTGGGCGCTATCAGATCGAACGGTGATCTGTTCAAACGTATTAAATTGCGGTTGGTGGACCGATCCACCAACCGATTAAATTTGTGAAAAACCCTTCTTGCCGAACCCTAGCGCCGAAACCTCTCCCTTGCGCCTCTTCATTCTGAGCAAGAGTGTTCCTGCGTCTCCCTCTTTCTCGTGCGTGTAAGTTCTTACGAAGGTCCCTGCGGCGTCTCCCTGTTCTCTGCAAGTTCTCTACTTGCACCAAGGTCTCTGCGTCTCTGTCTTGCACCGAGGTCTTCCCCTGCGCAAATTCTTCTTCCAGTTTTTGTGATCCTTTCAAACTAACTTCGATGGCACCAAAGTGAGTTGTTTGATTTAGTTTTCCTATAAGACTCTGTTCATGGATTATATCTATATGAAGCTAATCATGGTTTGGTGTTTGTTCTTGGTGTGGTGCCGTAACTCTCTTGTATTTGCCGTGACCCATCTGTGCCGTCTCTTATCCTTGATCGATCTCACCTCTGATTAAATTGTGTGCTTTTGATCAATGGGTCTTGATTACATTCACTGATTGGGTCTTGTCTTTTGATCTACCCTTAATCTTGGGTCTATGATTAAACCTTTGTTCTTATGATCTCTTCAATCTTGTCCAATTGATTTAATCTTGTGCCATGATTAATTCGATTCTTCAGAAAATCTTCCAAGGGCAAGGAACCCATAGAGGGCAGCGCAAAGGGGAAAGCCCCTTCTTCTTCTGCGCCCTCCAGAAGGCCTCAGCCTTCTTCAAGTTCTCGTTTTCCTAATGCTACATGTGAGCAGGCATATCAATCTCGCACCTTCAAGCTGCTTCCCTGCCGATCCATTGACGTTTCATTTCTGACTGAACATTGTCCATCAGTCATGGACATAGTCATGTTCTACAACCTGGGTTTTCTTCTTTCTTTGGAACGGACCATCAATTATGACCTAGTCTCAGAATTCTACAACAATCTACAGCAAGGTCCTCAAGGGGGCTTCGAGTTCACTACTCGAGTCGGCAAGAAGAACCTTGATTTCTCGTATGAGATTTTAGCGGAGTACTTAGGAGGTCGACGATCACCTAACCTCTATTCGATCAATCCCGAGCTCCCTGATCCTCTGCTGGCTCCATTTGCAGATGTTACCCCCGACTCTATCTATCAGCACTTCTTTGGCCATCCTCGCCCAGCCGGACTCGATGAGTTGGGTCCTGATATCCCTACTTTTGCAGCCCTACGACTTGCTCCAGTTGACTACGTCCTTTTCAAGATAATCACAAATTGCATCTTACCCATCACTTCAAAGCCTTTGATTGAGATCTGACCCTATCACTGCCTTATGCTCTACGGCATGCACCGCCAGATGGACTTCGACATCATGAAGAGCATCTTCCAGTCCATCCTGTCCTATCGTGAGCCGAGTCGTCGCACGGTCTACATGCCATTTGGTCATGTCATCACTGACTGGCTTATGTTAGTTGGTGTTGATGTCACCAAGGGCAGGACCGTGCCCATGGTCAGATAGGATTGTCGGCTTGGTCGGCGGGCCTTTGCAAAATCTGGCATTCTTATTCGTGAGCGCGATGGGGCCTTAGTATGGAAGGATGGGAGAGGACTTGGTGACCTACCTGGGGGAGCACCACATTTTCAGGCACCACCCGAGGCTGCTGCACTACATGAGGCTCCTGCTGCTGACGCCGAGTACGACTATGAGCCTGACCCAGACCTACGATGGCAGATCTCCGAGTTGGATAGGATCCTCCAGGAGGATATTCATTTGAGGGAGCTCCATCGAGAGGAGGCCCGCTCGGATTTCTGTTCCTTTAATCGCCGATTGACCGTCATAGAGTCTACTATTTCTGGGGTCCAGGCATTGCAGCAGACGTGGTACGCAGAGTGGCGCCGCTATACATTTCCAGGGGATGCTCCTTCAGGCAGTGCTGCACCAGGATCTGTTGATGCCATGATAGATGATCTCATGCACGATGACGACCCCCCACTGACGTTTGAGTTTGGATGACCAGTGTCTCTTCTGATGTTATGCATATTTGACTGTTTAGTGGTGTGACTTTTGGGCTGTATGCCCCTTGACTTATTTGTTGTGGCCTTGTGCCACACGTATTTTGACCTTGATGCATCTGTCTTACATCGTGTGCTTTCTCTGGATGTTTTATGACTTATTTCTTCTGACTTTGATGCATGTCTTATCCTACTTTAGTTGCCTATTGTTGATGCTATGAGTACTATCTACATATTTGATCCATAGCTATCTTCATGCTTATGATGTCATGCTCATATAATACATATGCTTATTTTGCCATGCCTATATTGCTTTGTCATATGTATTCATATGCTTATCAAAAATCAAAATGTTGTTTTGGGATACCTCTAGGGTTGAGGGGGAGTATAGTTTAAACTTAACAGCCCCTCTAGACCACTTTTCGGTGTTCGACAATGGGGGAGAGTGTTGGTTGGTTAAGTTTAGGATGATCATGTTGTAGGGGGAGGATCTGGATTCCCCTATGATTCTAAAGTTGAGCAATTGATTGAGAATCCCTAAACTTAAAATCGGATTGTCAAACAACAAAAAGGGGGAGATTGTTGATGCAGTCTGGCCCTGATTGTTGTTTTGGTGTTGACATCGATTTTAGTTTAGGTTGATTATGATTATGATGATTATAATTAAGTCCTGGTCGGGGATCAGGCATGGTATGGAAAATCCTAGCTTGGAGGGCTAGGTGTTGGAAAATCCTAACCTGGAGGGTTAGGTGTTGAAAATCCTAGCTTGGAGGGCTAGGTGTGTGAAAAGTCCTAATTCGGAAGAGGTGGGTGAAAAGTCCTAGCTTGGAGGGCTAGGTGAAAAGTCCTAACTTGGAGGGTTAGGTGTAAATTCCCATCTTGGAGAATTAGGTGAAAAAGTCCTGGCTTGGAGGGTCAGGTCCTAGCTTGGAGGGCTAGGTTTGGAAAAGTTCTAATCCGGAAGAGTTGGGTGAAAAGTCCTAGCTTAGAGGGCTAGGTGAAAAGTCCTAGCTTGGAGGGCTAGGTGAAAAGTCCTAACTTGGAGGGTTAGGTGCAAATTCCCAACTTGGAGGGTTAGGTGAAAAACCCTTAGCTTGGAGGGCTAAGGTGGTTGGAGCCCCTGGATCGGTCTGGTGACCGATTAGGGAGTTGGCACGGTGCTCCTTCGTGGATCGGTCCGGTGACCGATCCAGCGATGACTGATCGGTCTGATGACCGATCAGGATCACTGTGCAGATCGTTCGGGAGAACGGTCCAGTGTCGCAGGTTCCTCTCTATGATCGATCAGGACGGAGCCTGATCGGTCTGGACCCAGCCTGATTGGTCTGGTGACCGATCACGAGGTTTCCTGATCGGTCCGGTGATCGATCAGGAGGTTTCCTGATCGGTCCGGTGATCGATCAGGAGGTCTGGACTGCGAAGCTCAGAAATCGCCCAATAAAGGGGTGGATCGGTCCGGTGATCGATCCACAACCTAGGATCGATCTGGTGACCGATCCAGGAGAGTCTCAAAGAAATCGCGATTTTTAATCGAGCGTTGGGGACCGATCAGGACGGAGCCTGATTGGTCTGGACCCAGCCTGATTGGTCTGGTGACTGATCAGGAGGTTCTCCGATCGGTCCGGTGACCGATCACTTTAATTCAAATTGCATTGTCAGGCGCTCTGATCGCGCCTGACCATATCCGATTCTCTGCTGCTTACCTCTGATATTTGATTTACTGTGTGATATGCTGCTTTAACACTCTGATTAAGCTGCAGGTGATAGGGGAGGATTCAAACACTCAAGGAGAAGTCAATGGAGGCTTTCCTTGGAGCAGGTTTGTCCGTTTTCCATCTCAGGTTGCAATGGCCGGAGCTGCAGACTGGAGCGGCTGACTGGAGCTTGGCTGAGGGAGCTCAGGAAGTCCAGGAAGGGCTCAGTGGTAGCTAGCGTTGGCAGTGAGGCAGCTGGAGGCTGCAGGAGATGTTGTCACCTGATGCTGAGTAGAGAAACAAAAAGGGTGGAAGAAGGATTCGAGGAAGCAGAGTTTGGTGAACTGGTTTCTTGCCGCGCCTTGTGTTTCTCCACAACTTGCTTGCTGTGTTCCTGAAGTTGTCATCACCTTGAGCAAGCGATTGCATTCTTGAAGCAACCGTCCACTACTTGAGCGCTTGAAGGAGAGAACAAGAAGTTTGGAGTCCGACAGCGGGAAGACACGAGGAAGGGTTTCTTGCGTGAGATCGCCGTTGGGTGGAGCTCGGGAAAGCTTGCTGTGTTCTTGTCTTTGCTGGGTGCTTGAGTAAGATCTTTCTTGTTGTTTCATTGAGCTTAAACTTTTATCAGTGATTGAAATGTTGTGGAGAGGTTTCTCCACCGAGAAGGAGGTTGTCTTCTATCCGGTGATAACTGGGGCTTGATCTACCGACGATCAAGGGATCGCCCACCTTAAGGGCACGCCAAGGAGTAGGGGCAAGTTATCCCCAAACCTTGTAAATCCTCCTTGTTAGCGATCTTGATAGTTGTAGTAGTTTCACTTCATTTTCTGTTTCCGCATTTCCTGTTTTCATACTTCCGCTGTGCTACTAACAAAGTTAAGTGCAGAAACTTGATTTGTGTCTATGTGAAAGTGATTGGCTATATTCACCCCCCCTCTCTAGCCATCCAGTTTCCAACATTACCTGCTGTTTGGCCGCCACCAGTCGACTGCCCCCACTCAAATTCGACCGTTAGCACCCAACGTTCAAATTCTGAGTGCCACCAGTCGACTGCACCTGGGGCAGTCGACTGGTCCAGGGTCGACTCCCTTTCTGTGAGTTTTATCAGTCGACTGGCCCAATGGCAGTTGACAGCCCCACTCACACACCTAGGGTTTCCCTTCCCGAGTACACTTCTCTCAGCACTCGAACCTTAGGATTTCCCGAGTACAATCACATAGCACTCGTACCCTCACGACTCGACTGACTCCTCATCAGCAGCCTCGACTATTGCCTTCGCGCCCTCTTCATCATCGGCTCCCGTCCCTCGGATGCACGCAAGCCTCCAGCTTGCCTCCATGCCATCCTTCACACATGCCTCGAAGTCCGCGCCCCTCAGCTCATCGTCCCTGCTCTCCAAGGTCTCTCAGGTGCACACAAGCCTCCAGCTTGTCTCCATGCCACCCTTCACCGTACCGAGGCCGTCCAGCTAAATCCATATGTGTAACCTGCGCATCCTGCACACTCACGTACATATATCAAATACACAATGGAAACCTAACTTAAACCCTTTGCCCAAACATCAAAACTCATGATCACTCCGGACCATAGATTGCCTCAACAATCTCCCCCTTTTGACGTTTGCAATACGTTTAAGTTAGGGAAACAAATAACAATAAAAAGTAGCAAAAACAATGCTAATCAATCATTTGGACTTACGTTGCCAAAACTCCATCTTGGACTTACACCGCCAATGCATATGCAATGCATGGATCCTATCCCAAGGCATCCCACACCTAACCCTCCAAGTTAGAAATTTTCCACACATAACCCTTCAAGTTAGGACTTTTCACACCTAACCCTCCAAGTTATGACTTTTCACACCTAATCCTCCAAGTTAGGACTTTTCACACCTAACCCTCCAAGTTAGGACTTTTCACACCTAACCCTCCAAGTTAGGACTTTTCTAAAAAATGAGCTTTTTAAAGCTTTTCTAAAGCTCCCCCTATATTGGACTTACAAAGGCTTTTTAAGAACCTCTCCAAGGTTCGCCTTACGCCAAAAATGGAGCAACCATGCTCCCCCTTTATCTTAGCTCCCCCTAAACCTAGGGTTTCTAGCAAAGGTGTGTTTGGTTTCCCAAATTAAATCCAACACTTCTCCCCTTTTGCCTAACATAAAAAAGAACCCAACAATATCCCAATTATTGGTTCTTTTAATCCCTAATGATCCTAAACACAGTGTACTAACCCCCATACACTTGTTTTACATCATTTGGACACAAGTCAGCTGCTGGATTCACAAATCAGCCTTTACCAGTCGACTGCCCCAACGGGCAGTCGACTGATACTCTGAAAATCAGTTTTTCAGGCCACATTCAGAAATGCGCCAGAAATTCCACAGATCTCCAAAAATTTCTAAATTTTGTGGTACCCATACCTACTTGGGAAAAATACATTCCACAATGTATCTATCATCATTCCGAAGTTGGACACAAAATCCAAAACTAGCTAAAAACTTCAATCAACCCTTAACTTAAAGTCCTAGTTTTGGTCTCCACTTGATGTCTTTGCCCATGCCAACCCACAATACGTCCCTAGCATTGATTTACATGGCAATTACATATCAAAAATCAATTTTCATGCAATATGACACCAATGTCATATTTCCATGCATGAAACTCAAGAATACCGTGCCAAAACCCAAAAATTTTCTATGAAAATTAAGACAACTAGGAGGCAACCTCCCCCTTAACCTATGTCTTCTCCCAATTTTCATTTTACCTAGGTGAAGTTCTACCCAACATAACACCCTAACACCAAGTTAGGTTCTACCTAACCTAACAACCAAGTTCTTTCCCCCTTGGACACCATTAAAGGATTGCCCCAAGCAACCTTATCCTTAGTGCCAAAAAGAACTCAACAAAAACCAGAAAAATCTAAAAAAATTTGCAAGCACACTTGTTAGGATATACCCTATCCTCGAAAAATATGATTCCATGAAAAATATAAATGTGCTTGACTTTTGGTACATTCTCTAATTTCTATAAAGGTTTGACATTTTGTATCAATTTTGAAATCTACTCATGATTCCTTGTGTTTGCCAACTCTAATCAATATCAATTTACACAAGAAATTATCTTTCATTCTCCCTCTTTTTATCTCTTATCCTTAGATACATATGTCCTTATCAATCTTCCCATTCATCAAGCATCTATCACTTAATATCATCCATTGAATTTAAAGCACTCATCAATTTTCCTTAAATTCCATGATATCCATATAGCCTCATTTCATACAATCACCATTAACCCATGAGGCAAGCCTTTATTCAAGGAGTATAATCAAGGATCTTAATTTAGACGTCATATTCTATCATCCAATAGCTTTTTCAACTTAATCCTTATGGATCAGTCGACTGCCCCTGGGGCAGTCGACTGCCAAAACTTACAGAATGTTTCTGGGTTGAGATCAGTCGACTGCCCCACAGGGCAATCGATTGATACCTGAATTTCAGGTTTTCAGTTCAATTTCAGTAATGCCTAGTTAATTCTACAAATCTCCAAAAAATCTGAAATTTCGTGGGGAGATTTGTGAAGCCTATATCTACTTGGGAAAAATATGTTTCCAAATAAATGTACTCCAAATCTCAAGATTGGCACGAAACTCAACTTATCCTAAATTGTATCACTTAGACTTCTCCCAAAAGTCCTAATTTTGATTCCTTCTTGTTGAATCTTCTTACTTCTGATCATAATACTTTTTTAGCACTGAATTATATGGTATTTACCCATTAAACCCTAATTTTATTAAATATACTCTTATTTTCATCTTTTTCTCCCTAAATTCATTTTTAATGTGCCAATTCTCTAGGATTAAGACTTACCCAAGTCTTACAACCCTTATTGGCACAATTCATCTAATTTCCTAGGAGAAAACCTCTTGAGATCCATTTACCATGGGTCCCAAAGGCTCCTAGAGTTCCCCCTTGAGCTCTTAGTCTTAGCCACCTCCCTAGGTGACTCAATCCACACAAAGCCACACCGCTGAGCCCTCGGTGATTCTTGGTCTACAAATCTAACCCTCTTAACCTTGGACAATTTGTCCTTAGTTAAGTTATTCTTTTTACCTTCAAATGTCACCCCCTTGCCATTCTTGGACTTCTCCTTCTTGCCATAATTGTATGCTTCCCCAATATACTTCTTTTTGTTGGCATTGGAGACTCTAGACTAGTATCCCAAACCTGATCTATCATAGTTGGATTTTATACTACCCAACACCATATCTAGACCCTTTAATCCAACCGTGAATCATTCTAGGGTCTTTTCCAATGTATCAAGCCTTGCCCTCAAGGCTTGATTTTCCCTTTCCATGTTTCTAATCTTAGTGTTCATATGTCCACTTTGGACATCCCTAGACCTACCCTCCTTTCTAGGCACATTCCTTCCCTTCTTGGGATTAATGTCATGATCCTTAGGTCTAAAGGTCTTTGGTTTTTCATGATGCATGCTTGTCTTAGGGTTTTGACCTACCTTGTTAATCCTATTTTATCATTATACTTAAAAGCATGATTATGCACAAGTAAGAAATTTTCATTTATTCTAGCATGCATGGATGAATAATTTACACTATTTTTAACATACATGGAGGAACTTAAATTCAAATTATATTTTAACTTAGGATTAGGAATTACCTCCCTTACCCTTGAAGTTCCTTCTTGACGTGGGCTTCTTTTCTTTCTTTCCTCCTTCTCCCACCTTCTCAAGTGTCCCAATTTCTTTAACTCTCATTTTCTTGGGCACTTGGTGTGGTAGTATCCTAGTTTACCATACGTAAAACATCTAATTTTCTTTTTTCCATTCTTAGGCTTCTCCAATCCTACAACCCACGTTAGATTTAAAGGAACTTGAAACGGGTTTAGATTTTACCTCCTTTTTATCTTTTCGACACTTTGTTGGATCGGGTTGGACCGGCTAGAGGGGGGGGGGGTGAATAGACGGAAAAAAATATGAAAGTGGAGGCGCTCGTCTTTAAAATTAAAACTTGGTCGCAACTAACGACGTTGCTTCCAAGGCAGTGAACGCTCAATAAAAATCTCCTTATGGCGGAGAAGCCTTACAAAAATAGCACACTAGACTTTGAGAGATTTTACAAGAATGAATAAAAATGATTGATCCCTAAAGCTAAATCTCTAAACCTATTTATAACCTAAGAGAATAAATCTGGATTGTTGATTTTTGATGAATTTTCTCCTGGCCGTTGATCCATGGATATAATCTGGACAGTTAATCTTGGATGGGATTAAACTGCATCCATTAGATCTGATTAAAGGATAAGGTTATCCTTTAGAAGATAAAGTTTAATTAAAACTTTGCTTCTATTCGCAGCAGGTGATTAACTTTATCTTTGGCTCACATCAACTTATTCACATCACCTGTTTATCCCATTCGGTAAGTATGGAGACATCTAGCAGTGGGGTCACAGGTTCGAATCTTCTTGGCACCAAATAATTTTCTCTTTTCTTTTGGGCGCTTGGACCAGTACCAAATAATTTTCTCTTTTCTTTTGGGCGCTTGGACCAGTCTTTTTGATTCTTCGTCTTCTGGGTGATTTCCGGCCAACCGGAGTTAGGCTCACCCGAACCCGACTTCGGCCTTTCACCCCTCGAGTGTCCTTCCTCCTGGCTTCTCGTCCCTCGGACACCGCGCACGTCCTTCTCGCTCCACTGGTGTACTCTTCCGCAGCTTCTGCGTCCCTCGGATTGTACCGAGCCTGTCGGCTCACTTCCCCACACAATCCTTCTCGTCCGCTACGTCTTACGCTCGACTTCTTCCGTACCTAAGCTCCTGCACACTTAGCAGAGGGATTTAACATACCAGGACCTAACTTAAATTGGTTGATCACATCAAAATCAACCAGGGGTACTTATAATCTCCCCCTTTTATGATGTGCATCAATCCGAGTTAAGTTAGGGTAATCAAAATAAAAAACATGCATAATAATGTAAACAGTTTAAGTTAAAAAAAACTTAAATTTCGAGTAAATTAACTATTCCTCCCCCTTTGATCACATCAAAAAATGGGGAAATATAATTATGGAAAAAGAAAATTTTAAGTGCGATAAAAAATATTCTAAGTGAAAAAAATCGCATTGCCACAAATTTTTCAAATTTAACATGACATATTTTTTTTTCAAAGTTAGTTCCATTTTTTTTAAAAAATGACTTAAAAAAATCAAAAAAAATGTTTGATAAAATCCACAGCTGATGAGGAGATAAAAAAAATCGAATCTGGTCAAAATATTTTTCTATCGAATTTTTTAAAAAAATCATATTTCAATAAACAATTCTTAAAAAATCGAAAAAAATCTAAATATTTTTATTAAAGGCGAAGATGAAGATATGAGTTTGGACAAAAATTTTGAGTTTTAAATTCGTTCATCAAGTCCAAAAATGACAAACCAACACATAAAAGTTCTTGAAGAATAAATTTTAAAAAATTGAAAAAAATACTTCAAAAAATTTGAAAGAAAAATTGTAATGAGTCTTTCCCCTAAACTCTTAATTTCAATTTTCAAGGGAAAAAAATATTCGAAAAATTTCGAAAGAAGATCCAGTAGATAGACAGCATAATTGTGCATAAAAAAATAAAGACATAATTTTTGTTAGAGAAACAAAATGCGCACATATATAATAACAAAAAAAATTGTCAGTTTAATACAAATTTAGGAACCAAAATAAATTCCTGTCTACAGGATTAATTAAAAACTTAGGCGGAATATAGCTTTTGGGTACTTTTTTAAATTGACCCTTGTGGTTTTTAAAATACCAATTTAAATTATCAGAAAAACTATTTATTTTTTGTCGTAAATATGCAATATCAAGTTCTAATTTTTGCACTAAGTTTTTCAAATTATCATTTTTATTTTTCAAAATATCAAAAGAGGATGTAAGTGTTAATTCATTTTTCAATTTTTAATTTTCTTTTTCTAATCTACAATTAGATTTAAGCAAGGCTTTAACTCCTGCATATAATGGATCATGAGGAAGAAAACAAACCTCACTTACCGGGTCGTTTTCGAAAAGCGAGGTTCCTCTTTCGTCATCGGTTTCTTCTGACGTCTCTCCCCCTTCATCAGTGCTCCCTTCTTGATGATTTGCCATCAGCGCAAGTCTAGCGTATTCTTGACCTTCCGACTCTTCTGATGAGGACTCATCACAGGTGACCTTCAGTGCCTTTTTCTTCTTTGGCTAGTTTTTGAGTTTAGGACACTGGTCCTTCAGGTGTCTCTCCTCTTTACAGTTGTAGTATCTGATTATTCACTTTTTTGGGGGCCGTCTTCTTTTCTGTGTTCTTGAAAATTTGTTAGCTTTAAAAAAACTTTTAAAAGAACTTACCATTTTTGTTGTTTCATCGTCAGTCGAGGATTCCTCATCGAGTTGGATTTTCCTTGTGTTCAGTGCGACGATGCCTGCTTTCTTATTCTTTTCTACAAAACGAGATTCGTGAACTTCCAAAGTAGAAAATAATTGCTCTAATGTACTTACCGTTAAATCTTTCGAAATGAAATATGCATCGATTACCGAGGTCCATTCCGGGATTCTCGGAAATGCGTTTAAGACGTACCTTTGAGCATCGCGACTTGTTACCCTTTCTCCGAGGTTCTCAAGGTCGGTGATTAGTTCTTTTACCTTAGCATGTAGATGTGCAACTGATTCTCCATCCTCCATCCGAAGGTTTGTCAGTTGGCTTCGAAGAAGGTCTTGTCGCGCTAATTTTGCATCTGAGGTACCTTCATGTAATTCTAGGAATTTCTCCCAGAGCTCTTTTGCCGAGTTGTAATTTCCGATGTGGTTGACTTCTTGTGCGGGAAGAACAACTAGTAGATGAAATTCTGCTTTGCCGTTTGCTACAAAGTCCGCTTGCTCCTTCTTAGTCCACGACTCTATTTCTTTATCCTTGTCGTTGTTGTCTTTTGGAACTGAAAAACCATTTTTCATAATTAATAGTAGTTCAATATCTGTTTTAAAAAAAATACCTGCATTCGGCATTTCCACATCGCGAACTCCCCCTCAAATTTCGACGGGTAGATTACGGCTCCAACCATTTTTTTTTAAATTACTGCAGTCGGCGATTAGTCCTTCTGCGGTGACCTTGGCTCTGATGCCACTTGTTGGATTGGGTTGGACCGGCTAGAGGGGGGGGGTGAATAGACGGAAAAAAAATATGAAAGTGGAGGCGCTCGTCTTTAAGAAAAAAACTTGGTCGCAACTTAGGACGTTGCTTCTAAGGCAGTGGACGCTCAATAAAAATCTCCTTGTGGTGGAGAAGCCTTACAAAAATAACACACTAGACTTTCAGAGATTTTACAAGAATGAATAAAAATGATTGATCCCTAAAGCTAAATCTCTTAGCCTATTTATAGCCTAAGAGAATAAATCTGGATTGTTAATTTTTGATGAATTTTCTCTTGGCCGTTGATCTATGGATATAATTGTTAGTAAGAGCCCTAGAGCCAATTATGTGATGATTGACTAGAGGCATTTTGTATCATATTCTATTATTAATAAAGACATGTTTGGTTATTATACTTACTTTGTATTCTGTGCCGAATGACTAAGTATAATAATGTCCTTATGTAGTAGGTTCTTATCTACATTATATCGATTGGTTGAATCGATAGTGAGATAATGTAGAAAATACTACACTAAACTATTCCTAGTCAAGCATCAATTATTCAAGGACAATATTGATGCATAGAGACTAGCATGTAGGTCAACTGATGACTTGAGCTCACAAGTCATGGATATGTGATATCAAGTCGACACATGGGTATACATTGGAGAATGTGTACTGAATGACCCGCCATGAGAAAGTTTTATAGATTGTCATATGAGTGTCATAGACTTTCTCATGTGACTATTGGTATGAATAGTTCTTAGACCTGAAGTCACTACGGTTCCCTACATAAGGAGTTATGTACTTTGGTATCGTCAAACGTCACCCGTAACAGGGTGGACTATAAAGGCGATCACTGGGTATGTAATGAATTATGCGGAGGGATATGAGTGATGTAGATGGGATCTATCCCTCCCATATGATGGGAGTGATATCTGTGGGCCCCTTGATCGAGTAGGACTACTGAAATGCATGGCCATGCTCAAATGAGTCAATATGAGATATTGAACTCATTTGTTTGAGTGAGTCACTCAGGGATCAAGAAACACAAGATTGATTGAGGATGACATGGTCTATGCCTCATTGGTCAATCTAGATATCAAAGATAGAAGGACAAGGTCATACATTATCATAGTCACAGAGGTTTAGTCGGATCTCGACTTTTCTTGTTACTTGGGTAGCAATGATGCATTGCTAGATGCCGCTCATTGCTTATGTGTCTAAAGTGTTTAGGCGTATTGCCAATGTCACGAGAACCTATTGGGTTACACACAAAGGATACAATGCTTTGGGAAAGTTGATCGGCAGATCTGAGCCCGAGTTGGGAACTCGGGAGACCTGAGCCCGAGTTGGGAACTCGGGAGACCTGAGCCCGAGTTGGAAACTCGGGAGGTCAGTTCGGGGGGGGGGGGGGGGGGCTCGAGTCGGGAACTCGAGAGAGACCGAGTCGGAGCTCGGCGGGCCGAGTCGGAGCTCGGCGGGCCGAGTCGGAGCTCGGCGGGCCGAGTCGGAGCTCGGCGGGCCGAGTCGGAGCTCGGCGGGCCGAGTCGGAGCTCGGCGGGCCGAGTCGGAGCTCGGCGGCCGAGTCGGATCTCGGCGGACTGGGTCGGAGCTCGACAGACTGGGTCGGGAGCTCGCCACTCGGGAGACTTGGTCGGGAGACTGAGTCGGAAGCCCGAGACGCCCGGTCGGAGTTGCATGAAGGAAAGAGAAAAGTCTCTCTTCATTGGATGAAAATATTCTTTTCTTGCATGGGAAATGATGAAGAGCCACATAAAAAGATGTGCTCTTTATTGGGAAGCCAAAGAGACACAAACCTCTTCATATTCATGGGATGATTATAAAAGCGGGCCTTGTGACTTTGGATGGGGTCTTCTTCTTACCTTAGCTTTTCCCCTTCCCTTCCTCTCTTCTTCCTCTCCTCCACTCTTGGCCGAAACCTTACTGTAAGGTTCTTGGTGTTTTCGAGCTACCTCAAGTTGCTAGCACAACTAAGGTAGTTCTCCCGAAGTTGAGAGATTGTGTCTGTGTGGATATGAATAGAGGCACGGACGTTTGAACATGCAAGAGATCCGGCGCATCTTGGACGAGCGGGATAACCGAAGGGCACGCTTCAAAGGTATAAATAGTAGATAAATCTATTAGATAGATAGCTTTGTACGAGTTTTCTTTCGCATGGATCACTCGTGGGTTCTTGTTTCCGCTGCGTTTTTATTGTTTTGTGTCGGGAGAACCCAACAATAATCTGGACAGTTAATCTTGGATAGGATTAAACTGCATCCATTAGATCTGATTAAAGGATAAGGTTATCCTTTAGAAGATAAAGTTTAATTAAAACTTTGCTTCTATTCGCAGCAGGTGATTAACTTTATCTTCAGCTCACATCAACTTATTCACATCACCTGTTTATCCCATTCGGTAAGTATGAAGACATCTAGCAGTGGGGTCACAGGTTCGAATCTTCTTGGCACCAAATAATTTTCTCTTTTCTTTTGGCGCTTAGACCAGTACCAAATAATTTTCTCTTTTCTTTTGGGCGCTTGGACCAGTCTTTTTGATTCTTTGTCTTCTGGGTGATTTCTGGCCAACCGGAGTTAGGCTCACCCGAATCCGACTTCGGCCTTTCGCCCCTCGACCATCCTTCCTCTTAGCTTCTCGTCCCTCGGACACCGCACACGTCCTTCTCGCTCCACCGGCGTACTCTTCCGCAGCTTCCGCGTCCCTCGGATTGTACCGAGCCCGTCGGCTCACTTCCCCGCACAATCCTTCTCGTCCGCTACGTCTTACGCTCGACTTCCTCCGTACCTAAGCTCCTGCACACTTAGCAGAGGGATTAAACATACCAGGACCTAACTTAAATTGGTTGATCACATCAAAATCAACCAGGGGTACTTACACACTTATCTTTGTAGTGTTCATTTTCGTTGCAACCAAAGCATATGATGTGCTCCTTTTTATTTGCTTTGGTGGAGGTGGAGACTAGGTTGACTTCTTCTTCAACCTTGGATGAAGTGGATGCTTCCTTTTGTTTCAGTATTGATGAGGGTCTCTTCTCCCCCTCAATTTTTGAACTTGATACTTCCTCCTCTTCTCTTGAGGAGGTTGATGATGATCTTTCACTTAATTCTTCCTCCTCTTGGGCTATCGAGCTCACTTCCTCGGGTTCTTCCACTAAGTGAACTCGTGTAGGGTTTTCATGAAATTCTCCAACCTTTCTCCATATATCATGTGCATTTTGATATTCTCCTACACCATTTAACACATTAGTAGGCAAAATGTTAAGCAATATATCAATTACCTTCTTATTTGCCTTGGATTGATTTTGTTGTTCTTGATTCCAACATCTAGGCCTAAGCTTCTTCCCGTGCTTATCCTTTGGAATCTCGAAGGGCTCTTCAAGCGCAATCCTAAGATCCCACTCCATTCCAAACTATGTCTCAATCCTTGCCCTCCAAAAGTCGAAATCTTCATGATCGTAGGGCGGTGGAGTGTAGATGTCGTCCCCCAACATGTCTTCCATTGTTTTCCTCCTCTAGCTTGTGCTCCCTCAGCGATTAGTCCAATGAGAGCGGTCCTTCGCTCTGAAACCACTTGTTAGATCTTGTACGGTTGCTAGAGGGGGGGGGGTGAATAGCAAATCTTCGATTCTTCTTATACCTACGTTGTTAGTTGCGCAAGAGAAAACAATAATAATGAATAAAAACAACGCTAACAAGAACGGTTTACTTGGTATCCACCCCTAAGGGTGACTAATCCAAGAATTCTTCGGTGGATCACTCCCCGGATAACCTCCGGCTAGCCCTTGTCGCTCCTTGTGGGTGGAGAAACCTCGCCACAACACTTTGACAACACCTGAACACCAAAGGATACTAATCTACTTTACCCAAGCAAATTTCGCCAAGGAGCCCGGCCAAAATGAAGCCCTCTTAAATAGGACTTACCTTCTGTTTGGCCGCCATCAGTCGACTGCCCCCACTCAAATTCGACTGTTGGCACCCAACGTTCGAATTCTGAGTGCCACCAGGGGCAGTCGACTGGTCCAGGGTCGACTCCTTTTCTGTGAGTTTTATCAGTCGACTACCCCATTCACACACCTAGGGTTTCCCTTCTCGAGTATACTTCTCTCAGCACTCGAACCCTAGGATTTCCCGAGTACAATCACACAACACTCATACCCTCACGACTCGACTGACTGCTCATCAGCAGCCTCGACTATTGCCTTCGCGCCCTCTTCATCTTCGGCTCCCGTCCCTCGGATCCACACAAGCCTCCAGCTTTCCTCCATGTCATCCTTCACATATGCCTCGAAGTCTGTGCCCCTCAGCTCATCATCCCTGCTCTCCAAGGTCCCTCAGGTGCACATAAGCCTCCAGCTTGTCTCCATGCCATCCTTCACCGTACCGAGGTCGTCCAGCTAAGTCCATATGTGTAACCTGCACATCCTGCACACTCACATACATATATCAAATACACAAGGGTAAACCTAACTTAAACCCTTTGCCCAAATATCAAAACTCATGGTCACTCCGGACCACAAATTGCCTCAACAGGCTCCACATATTACGAGTCATCCATCCCCCCCGTGTTTATGATCTCGAATGCCCGTTAATTAATTAAATTACTGACAATTTAAATTAATTAACTTCTGGCTCCTTGATTAGTACCACTCAACCTTATCATCGCGCCGGATCAAATCCACCTGCAGGGCTTAGCACGATAAACCTTTTGAGCTCATCAAGGGGGCATCATCATCCTGACTAACCAGGACATGGATTCCGTCAATAATCAACGACATATCATATTATTAATATTATCTCCCAACTTACCGGGCCTATCGATCTAACAGAATAGATCTCGCCCTTTGGTAAATCAAAGAAACAATAATTAATAATATATGCCCGTTATTATTTCGAGATTAAGGGATCATACTCCATAATATAAACTGAGGTCTTATCCAATTATCGAGTCAGTACAAATTGGATAACCTCAGGTTTTGGTCCTGCTCAATGTACTCAAAGCACACTAGTGTAATTCTATGGTCAAGACTAACCACACCTAATTACACTACAACCATTCCGATGGGTTGTCTAATTCCATCTCGGTTGTGAGCCTCCACTTATACAAGGCAGGGAACTGATAACACGATCTTTCGTGTGTCACCACACACCATGTTATCTACAATGTGTAGTATTGGACTTCATGCATGTACTAATGTAAACATACACCTAGTGTAGTTGTGATTCTCTTTTCATAATAAAGATATTCATATAAAGAAACTCATATCTTTCAGTATACACATCTTACAATCTCCCACTTATACTTAAAGACACTGTTGTTCTTCCACTGCCATACATCTGACTCCCATATTCTCCACATGCCGGTGAAAAGCTCTAGCTGGAAGAGCTTTAGTGAAAAGATCTGCCAGGTTGTCCTCTGATGCAATCTTGGCGACAACCTCTTCTCCTCGCTTTACGATTTCTCGTATCAGGTGGTATTTCCGCTCTATGTGTTTACTCAGCTTATGGGCTCGTGGTTCCTTCGAGTTTGCAACTGCACCACTGTTATCACAAAAGATTGTGATAGATCTGGGCAAACCAGGAATCACATCCAAGTCCATGATGAAGTTTCTGAGCCATACAACTTCCTTAGCTGCCTCCGAGGCTGCCACATATTCAGCATCCATGGTGGAGTCCGCCACGCACTTCTGCTTGACACTCCTCCAGACAATGACTTCACCTCCTAAAGCAAACACAAACCCCGAGGTAGACTTACTCTTGTCCCTATCTGACTGGAAATCTGAGTCTGTGTAACCCACAGGGACTAATTTGTCTGCCCGGTAAACCAGCATATAATCCCTAGTCCATCTAAGGTATTTCAATATATGCTTTACCATAGTCCAATGTCCCTGTCTAGGGTTACTCTGATATCTGCTAACTATGCCCACGACAAAATAGATATCAGATTTCGTGCACAACATAGCATATATGAGACTTCCTACTACCGAAGCATAAGGAACTGCCTTCATTTCCTTTATCTCCTTTGATGTTTTCGGACACATCTCCTTGGATAGAGGAACTCCATATCTGAAGGGTAGGAAACCCTTCTTGGAGTTTTCCATGCTAAAATGAGACAAGACAGTGTCAACATATGAAGCTTGGGATAAACACAACATCCTTTTCTGGCGATCCCTTATGACCTTGATCCCAAGGATGTGTCCCGCTTCTCCCAAGTCCTTCATATCAAACTGCTTTGAAAGCCAGACCCTTACGTCTGATAACACTTTGACATTGTTGCCAATTAACAAAATGTCATTTACGTAAAGTACAAGAAATACCACGACGTTTCCGTCACATCTTTTATACACACATGAATCATCTGGGCTTTGAGTAAATCCATATGACTGTATTACTTCATCAAAGCGGATGTTCCAAGATCTTGAAGCTTGCTTCAATCCATAGATGGATCGATTAAGCTTGCACACTAGATGCTCTTTTCCCTTTGCAATGAACCCTTCTAGTTGCTGCATGTAGATGGTCTCCTCAAGACTTCCATTAAGGAAAGTCGTCTTGACATCCATTACTAGACCTCATAGTCAATAGATAAGAGAATTCGGATCGACTTAAGCAAGGCTACCGGTGAAAAGGTCTACTCATAATCGATACCCTCTTTATGAGTGTACCCTTGTTGGTGCAAGTTGCATCAGTGATATCCTCCTCTGAATGTTTCAATGTTTGACAATATGCTTAAGTCAGTGATATATTGAACAAGGGAAGGGTGAGTGAAGAAAACTGGACCAAGGTGAACCAAAGTCCTAGTTAACCTAGGCACGAAGTCCTGATCATGGATTGAGCACTATGTTAGTGATATGAGAGAAGTGTCCTAAGGCAATCGCCTTATGATTGTAAACATTTATTTCAATAAATGAAAATTCACTATTTGAGTATACATGTTTGTGTATTTGATTGGGATCTTAAACTCATTTACTGAATGTCCGCAATACAATTCACAGCATGAGAGAATTTGTGATGGAATCACAACTAGTGATTATCTCTACATGTGTAATTGTGAAGTATTGAAAATATCCCTAGTCGATGAATTGATAAATACGGACGCTGTCAATTCTGTTGAGACTAGCATGGGTTATTCTCTAATCAGCTGATTTTCACTGGCTGGTGACATTGGGATGTCCGGAGATAAACATGGATGCTAGTTAAGGGAACTAGTTCATTGGAGTGACTGACTGTAAAACTTCATATGGTAATCTACATATAGATATGTCAATGAAAGTTATTACTGCAGCTTAAGTGCGATGTTCCTTTGACTTGCGGTGTTCAAGTCATCTTGGTCATGGAGACTTATACTTTAACATCTTAAGCAAGCATCTCCAAGGAGGTGTGGACCCAGGATGGTTGGGTATAAGCCGAAGTGCCCGAAGATGTTTGAAGAGCCTACAAAGGATTCACCACTCCTTGCGAGGAGATGTATACCCAGGCCTATCGTCGGATTGTTACTCAAAGCCTCTGGCCAGAGCATGACATGTTTAGAGTATGAGTCTCTTAAATACATGAGAGTAATTAGAAATCCAAAGGACGAGAGAAAGTTACTTGGGCTAGATGTGACGTAGTCAGCCTAGTGGGGACTGACACACACAGACCATGTCCTGAACCAAGTGGGTATAAGATGGTGAAGGGAATGAGGCACGATTCATTAGAGCTGCTGAAGGGTTTCAGAATTATATCTGAGGTCAACCGTTGATCTTTCGATTAATTGGGGGTCATGATGTACTACTAGGTGCCACTCATGATCGTTCTATAATTGGTTGATTATAGACGGCCAACATAAATCGAAAGCCTATTTAGTCACACGCACTACGAGTAATCCGAGGGATTTAAAACGAGTTGAAAATTGGATTTTCCGATCAAGAGAAATAAGTCGAAACTGAATTAATCAGAGGCGCAACGGAAGCTTAAAATGGTTAAGTCTTTTGAAGGCTTATTGGGCGAATTAAATGAGTTTAATTCGCGAGGGTTTGGCTTGGGGTGGCCGGCCAAAGAGGGTGCCCACCCTCTTTGGTTTGGCCGGCCACTACAAGGAGAGAAAACCAATTTATTTGGTTTATTTTATAAAATAAATCAAGCGCGATTTGTTTTATAAAATTATGGATAAATAAATCTATATAAAGAAATTTATATAAAGAGATTTATATAAAGAAATTTATATAAAGAAATTTATAGAAATTTATTCTTTTTTTGGAAATTAAAATGAACCATGGATTGGTTTATTTTAATTTTATAAAATCAATTATGAATTGATTTTTCCATGATAAGAAAAATTTATAAATTTCTTGTAAATTTTATTCCATAATAAAAGCAGAGATGTATTTGTTTTATTATAAAGTTAGTTATAATAAAACTAGGCATAACGGAATAATTCACAAGAAAATTTATAAGATAAATTTCTTAGGAAAATTTATTCCGTTAATTCCGTTAAAGGGGAAACTTGGCAAGGGAGAGGCTACTATATAAAGGAACCAAAGGCAAGCCTTGAATTCCAATCAATTAATCAAGAGATTAGTAGCTCCCTCTCTCTCTCTAACTCTCTCTCTCTAGGGTTGGCGCCCCTCTCTCTCTCTCTAGGGCTGGCTCTCTCTCCTCCCCTAGGGCCGGCGCACATCCCAAGGGTGGCCGAGAGCTTCATCCACCAAGAAGGTGCCGAAGAAGAAGAAGCGGATCGCGACTCCCTCCTTCCTTTCCCGGAATTTTGATTCCGTTACTTGGTGGTTAGTTTCTATCTTTTCTCTCTTGTTATTCTAGTTGTGCCTTTGGAGAATCTAGTAGTTCTCGTCGGCACAAAACTCGTGGCTTTGCGAAGTCATCCCGAAGAGAACTCGGCGTGGACGCGAATAGAGGCGGAGCTTCCAAGGGACGCTACGGTTGGATCTCGTCCCTTACTTCGAGTTACGCGAGGTACTAAGTAAATTAGTTTACTTTTCCGAAAAATTTCAATCTATGATCATGTCCACACATTATAAGGTCGCATGCTAGATACGTGGTTAAAAATAATTTGAGAAATTATTTATGCTAATTCTTCCGCTGCACGTAAATATTTTAAAATTTACGAACTCGTATCCTTGTCAACATGCACCCGACCCCACAGTGGTATCAGAGCCGGTTAGTGTTCGACATAATCATATAATTGTTTTGCGGAAAACTTTGTCATGATCTCAATTTTGGAAATTTTTCCAATTATGGAAACTTTCCAATTATGATAAATTTTAGATTTAGGAATTTCAAAGTTTGGAAATCCTCATGAAATTTCGCAAACTTTTGAAATATCCTAGTTTCTGAAATTTTATGATAATTGTGAAAACTTCCCATCTTTGGAAACTTTCCAATTTTGGAAATTTCCTATTTTGGAAATTTTCCAACTTTGGAAATATGTAAGTTTTCTTTGTACCAGAAACTTACAATTATTCTGAAAACCTATTATGAAATCTCGCAATTTTGGGCACTTTCTTTTAAGAAAGTCTAGACAAATTTATGGATCATTAATTGACAATTAAATTCGAATTGGTTTTAAATTATTAACAAAATTCTTTATTTTGGATTGAGCCTCGGGGAGCCGTCCAATTTAAAGTTAGTTGTTGTAATTTAATTTCCCATTTTGAATAAAATTGTCATGTTTAATTTGGATTGAGCCTCGGGGAGCCGTCCAAATTGGATTTACGACAAATTTCTTTTCTTTGGGTATCTGAGCCTCGGGGAGCCACCCTTAGAAAATAATTTGTTGTAATTAATTAATCCATGAATAAAATATGTGATCAAATCTTGGAAATTTGATTTAAAAGGTAATGCTCTTACATATTATTGTCTCTAAAATTAATTAGGAAAATGGTTTCCTATAGAGTTTTCTTAAATGAGATTTTCATGAAAATAATATGTGGTTGAATTAAGGGAATTGTCTCTTAATTTAATAAGATTTGATTTAGAGAAATCAAAGTCTTAAAACATATTATTTCCGAAATTGATTATGACAATTTAGGAAATTATTTCCCAAAACAATTCCTTGAATAAAGTATGAGCCGGGATTAGGAAATCCGATTTCTAATCCAATTAATGAGACTTGATAAATTAAGTCACATACATACTTTATTAAGGAAATCGTTAGTCATGACATAATTATATGTCATGAATGTGCTTTGAAAAGAAAGGATGAGACCTAAAACCCCTTACAAAATATTAAGGCTAACACCTTCCATTAATATGGTTAGAACCGGAGTTTTGTTTCTCGTTTGGGTTGATGGATACATCCATGCCCGGCTTGAACCTCAACATGTTCAATCCATGGAATTAGTTTATGAATAATATAGTTGGAGTCAGAGGTCAATCCTTAGTTTTGGTTGTTGGACACATCCAAGCCTGACTAAACGGTTGAATGTGCTCCAACCATATTAAAACTATTTCTTGATTAATGGGTCAGCCTTAAGCTTGGAGCATCGATTTGTTGTGCCACAGCCAAGGTCGATGTAAAGAGAGGTGCAGTTGGGTGCTATGTATATTGTTGCATACTTGTTAATGAGTTAACAACCCAATGATTTATGCAAACATTCAATTAGTTGATAGCATAAAGTGATAGTTACATATATGTGATATGTAATCGGTATAATTACCTACCTTCATAGCTAAGAATAACTTGATGGCCACAGCCATGGTTGTTCTTATCTATGGTTGGATATCAACCTATTTGGAGATGTTCCTACGATCTCCCGAATTGATAAAAAGGGTTATTCAATTTGAAAAATAAATAGGATTTTTTATTAATGTATGTTGATACATTTTTAATCATTCTTCTCACATAAGCTCAATTTGTATTTCTAGGTTAATCACTCGATCATGTCTTCTCTGAATTTGCGTTCCATTTTGGACACCAATAAACTGACTGGGCCGAACTTCATGGACTGGCTTCGAAACCTGAGGATAGTCCTCAAGGCAGAGAAGCTTGCTTATGTCCTTGAAGATCAACTTCCCGACCGTCCTCCAGAAAATGCAACTCCAGACCAATTGTTGGCCTATCAGAAACATGTGACCGATTCTGAACTTGCGAGTTGCATCATGCTAGCCTCTATGGTACCTGAGCTGCAAAAGCAGCATGAGCATATGGATGCTTATACCATCATCTTCCATCTTCATGAGTTGTTTGAAGAGCAGGCGAGATCCGAAAGGTTCGAAGTCTCCAGACTCCTCTTCACCTCTAGGATGCAGGAAGGCACTTCTGCCTCACAGTTTGTGTTAAAGATGTTGGGGTACATTGAGCGACTGAGCACACTCGGTTTTGCAATGGATCATGAACTAAGTATTGACTTAATTCTGCATTGTTTGCCCAAAAGTTATTCACAATTTATGATGAACTATCGGATGAACAAGCTGGAGACTACCATTCCTGAGTTGCTCAACCTGCTGAAGACTATTGAGCCTTCTATAAAGTAGGATCAAAAGACGGTACTGCTAGTTGGTTCCTCGAAGATAGGTTCTAAGAGGAAGGCCAAAGAACAGAATAAAGGAAAGAAGAAAAAGGCCAAAAAGACTGAAAAGACACTAAAAGACACTTGCCATCACTGCGGCAAGGAGGGTGACTGGCGAAGAAACTGCAAGGTTTATCTTGAGTCCTTGAAGAAGAAGGCATCCGATGCCCCATCCTCTTCAGGTATCTTCGTTATTGAATGTCACTCTATTTCCTCAAATACCTGGGTACTTGATACTAGGTGTAGCTCACATATATGTAATGACATACAGGGGCTAAGGAATAGAAGAAGACTCGTCAAGGGAGAAGCGAATTTGCGAGTTGGAAATGGAGCAAAGATTGCTGCTGTTGCCATTGGAACATATTTGCTAAAGCTCCCTACTGGACGTGTCTTAGAATTGGATAATTGTTATTTTGTTCCTTCATTAATAAAGAACATTGTATCTATTTCATGTTTGAATGAAAAGGGTTATCATTTAACTTTTAGTAACAATTGTTGTTACATAACTTTAAATGGCGTTCTTTATGGGAATGGAACTTTATGCAATGGTATCTACACGTTAGATTTATCCGGTGACGTTTTCAATATCGAAGTTAGCAACAAACGTGCTCGAATAGATAATCGAATAGACTCCTACACGTGGCATTGTCGTCTTGGCCATGTAAGTAAGAAACGCATGACCAAATTACACCGATGTGGAATTTTGGAATCATTTGAACCCGGTTCATTTGATACATGCGAATCATGCTTAAAAGGCAAGATGACCAAATTACCCTTTTCCGGAAAAGGTAATCCAGTGGGAGAATTGCTTGGTCTAATACATACTGATGTATGTGGACCAATGTCAACTCTTGCACAAGGAGGCTATAGCTACTTCATCACCTTTATCGATGATCACTCACGATTCGGGTATGTGTTCTTGATGAAACACAAATCTGAAGCTTTTGAGAAATTCAAAGAGTTCAGAAATGAAGTAGAAACACAACTTGGCAAAAGTATTAAGATACTTCGATCCGATCGAGGTGGTGAATACTTAAGTCAAGAGTTTCAAGATTATCTTAGGGACAATGGGATATTGTCCCAATGGACTCCGCCATATACACCACAGCATAATGGTGTATCTGAGAGGTGCAACCGAACCTTGATGGACATGGTTAGGTCGATGATGAATCATGCAACTCTTTCAAAATCCTTTTGGGGCTATGCACTTAAGACAGCTGTTTACTTGCTAAACAGAGTCCCGACCAAGGTAGTCTCTACTACTCCATATGAGACATAGAATAGTAAGAAACCTCACTTAATTCACATTAAGATATGGGGTTGTCCTGCTTATGTGAAGCGGACTATATCAGACAAATTAGATGTTAAGTCTGATAGATGTCTATTTATTGGATACCCTAAGGAAACGAAGGGTTACCAATTCTATCATCCCTTGGAACAAAAGGTGTTTGTTTCAAGGCATGCTATATTTCTGGAAAGAGAATTTCTTTTACAAGAAAACAGTGGGAGTGACATTGAACTTGATGAAGTTCAAGAAACTCCAATAGACATTACAGCGACACCTAGTCTAGACCCACAACCAATAACTCATAATGATGAGCTATCAGTTGAACCTAAAACAACACCACCTCTTCGTAGGTCTGATAGGACACGCAATATTCCATAGAGATATGGATTTCTCATAAGTGAATCGAATGACGTGTTACTCATAAGCGATGACGAACCTATCAGTTATGAAGATGTTCTGAAGAGTTCAGAAAGGGACAAATGGCTTGAAGCCATGAAATCGGAAATGGATTCCATGTACGAAAATCAAGTATGAGACTTGGTTAACCCACCTGAAGGGATTAAGCCCATAGGGTGCAAGTGGGTTTTCAAGAAGAAAACCGACATGGAAGGTAATGTTGTTACCTTTAAAGCTAGATTAGTGGCAAAAGGATATCGTCAGAAACAAGGAATTGATTATGACGAAACCTATTCGCCAGTAGCTATGCTTAAATCCATTCGGATGCTCCTAGCCATAGCAGCTCATTATGATTATGAGATATGGCAAATGGATGTGAAAACGACTTTCCTTAATGGAAACCTGCTTGAGGATGCATACATGATACAACCTGAAGGTTTCACATCGGTTGATAAAACCAAAGTATGCAAGCTTCGACGATCCATATATGGACTGAAGCAAGCATCCAGGAGTTGGAATATCCGTTTTGATGAGACAATTAAAGAGTTTGATTTCTCATAAAATCCTGACGAACCTTGTGTGTACAAGAAGGTTAGTGGGAGTGCAGTCGTATTCCTAGTATTATATGTCGATGACATATTACTTATATGAAACGATATATCAGTCTTACAGTCGGTTAAAATTTGGTTGTCCAAAACTTTCTCCATGAAAGACCTGGGAGAAGCAACCTATATGCTTGGGATTAGAATCTATAGAGATAGATCAAAACGGTTGCTTGGTCTTTCACAGTCTACATATATAGACCGAATGCTAAAAGGGTTTAGCATGTCGGAATCCAAGAAAGGTTACCTTCCCATCAGGCATGGGATCAACCTTTCAAAGTCTATGTGTCCGCGCACAGAAGACGAGAGGATTTGCATGAATAAGATTCCTTATGCATCCGCGATAGGATCTATCATGTATGCTATGTTATGTACTAGGCCCGATGTATCATATGCTCTGAGCGTCACGAGCAGATACCAGTCTGATCTAGGTATGGATCACTGGGCGGCTGTCAAGATAATCCTTAAGTACTTAAGAAGAACTAAGGATGTGTTCCTAATATATGGAGAAGGAGATATGGTAATACGTGGGTATACAGATGCCAATTTTCAGACAGATAAGGATGACTCCAAATCTCAGTCTGGATACGTATTTACTTTGAATGGAGGCGCAATAAGTTGGAAGAGTTCCAAACAAGACACCATAGCGGATTCTACCATGGAAGCGGAATATATCGCAGCTTCGGAAGCAGCAAAGGAAGCAGTCTGGATCAAGAAGTTCGTCTCCGAACTTGGTGTGGTTCCAACCATTGATGAAGCAGTGCCGGTTTACTGCGACAACAATGGAGCTATTGCACAAGCAAAGGAACCAAGGTCTCATCAGTGATCCAAACACGTGCTTCGCCGTTATCATCTGATCAGAGAGATTATAAGTAGGAATGATATACAAATTGAGAAAATTCCCACTGAAAGGAATTTAGCGGATCCTTTAACTAAGGCCTTGTCTCAGAGCAAGTTTGAGGGTCATGTTAGAGCCTGTGGTATTGGATACCGTAGCGATTGGCATTAGGCCAAGTGGGAGTTTGTTAGTGATATGAGAGAAGTGTCCTAAGGCAATTGCCTTATGATTGTAAACATTTATTTCAATAAATGAAAATTCACTATTTGAGTATACATGTTTGTGTATTTGATTGGGATCTTAAACTCATTTACTGAATGTCCGCAATACAATTCATAGCATGAGAGAATTTGTGATGGAATCACAACTAGTGATTATCTCTACATGTGCAATTGTGAAGTATTGAAAATATCCCTAGTCGATGAATTGATAAATACGGACGCTGTCAATTCTATTGAGACTAGCATGGGTTATTCTCTAATCAGCTGATTTTCACTGGCTGGTGACATTGGGATGTCCGGAGATAAACATGGATGCTAGTTAAGGGAACTAGTTCATTGGAGTGACTGACTGTAAAACTTCATATGGTAATCTACATATAGTTATGTCAATGAAAGTTATTACTGCAGCTTAAGTGCGATGTTCCTTTGACTTGCGGTGTTCAAGTCATCTTGGTCATGGAGACTTATACTTTAACATCTTAAGCAAGCATCTCCAAGGAGGTGTGGACCCAGGATGGTTGGGTATAAGCCGAAGTGCCCGAAGATGTTTGAAGAGCCTACAAAGGATTCACCACTCCTTGCGAGGAGATGTATACCCAGGCCTATCGTCGGATTGTTACTCAAAGCCTCTGGCCAGAGCATGACATGTTTAGAGTATGAGTCTCTTAAATACATGAGAGTAATTAGAAATCCAAAGGACGAGAGAAAGTTACTTGGGCTAGGTGTGACGTAGTCAGCCTAGTGGGGACTGACACACACAGACCATGTCCTGAACCAAGTGGGTATAAGATGGTGAAGGGAATGAGGCATGATTCATTAAAGCTGCTGAAGGGTTTCAGAATTATATCTGAGGTCAACCGTTGATCTTTCGATTAATTGGGCGTCATGATGTACTACTAGGTGCCACTCATGATCGTTCTATAATTGGTTGATTATAGACGGCCAACATAAATCGAAAGCCTATTTAGTCACACGCACTACGAGTAATCTGAGGGATTTAAAACGAGTTGAAAATTGGATTTTCCGATCAAGAGAAATAAGTCGAAACTGAATTAATCAGAGGCGCAACGGAAGCTTAAAATGGCTAAGTCTTTTGAAGGCTTATTGGGCGAATTAAATGAGTTTAATTCGTGAGGGTTTGGCTTGGGGTGGCCGGCCAAAGAGGGTGCCCACCCTCTTTGGTTTGGCCGGCCACTACAAGGAGAGAAAACCAATTTATTTGATTTATTTTATAAAATAAATCAAGCGCGATTTGTTTTATAAAATTATGGATAAATAAATCTATATAAAGAAATTTATATAAAGAGATTTATATAAAGAAATTTATATAAAGAAATTTATAGAAATTTATTCTTTTTTTTGGAAATTAAAATACACCATGGATCGGTTTATTTTAATTTTATAAAATCAATTATGAATTGATTTTTCCATGATAAGAAAAATTTATAAATTTCTTGTAAATTTTATTCCATAATAAAAGGAGAGATGTATTTGTTTTATTATAAAGTTAGTTATAATAAAACTAGGCATAACGGAATAATTCACAAGAAAATTTATAAGATAAATTTCTTAGGAAAATTTATTCTGTTAATTCCGTTAAAGGGGAGACTTGGCAAGGGAGAGGCTACTATATAAAGGAACCAAAGGCAAGCCTTGAATTCCAATCAATTAATCAAGAGATTAGTAGCTCCCTCTCTCTCTAACTCTCTCTCTCTCTAGGGCCGGCGCCCCTCTCTCTCTCTCTAGGGCCGGCTCTCTCTCCTCCCCTAGGGCCGGCGCACATCCCAAGGGTGGCCGAGAGCTTCATCCACCAAGAAGGTGCCGAAGAAGAAGAAGCGGATCGCGACTCCCTCCTTCCTTTCCCGGAATTTTGATTCCGTTACTTGGTGGTTAGTTTCCATCTTTTCTCTCTTGTTATTCTAGTTGTGCCTTTGGAGAATCTAGTAGTTCTCGTCGGCACAAAACTCGTGGCTTTGCGAAGTCATCCCGAAGAGAACTCGGCGTGGACGCGAATAGAGGCGGAGCTTCCAAGGGACGCTACGGTTGGATCTCGTCCCTTACTTCGAGTTACGCGAGGTACTAAGTAAATTAGTTTACTTTTCCGAAAAATTTCAATCTATGATCATGTCCACATATCATAAGGTCGCATGCTAGATACGTGGTTAAAAATAATTTGAGAAATTATTTACGCTAATTCTTCCGCTGCACGTAAATATTTTAAAATTTACGAACCCGTATCCTTGTCAACATGCACCCGGTCCCAACACACTAAGTGCTGGCCGAGGGCTGGGCACCTAAGACCTAACCGAGGGTTGGGCATGAAGACCTGGTTCGAGGAATTGGGCACTAAATCCTAACGGAGGGTTGGGCACCGAAGACCTGGTTCGAGGAATTGGGCACGAAGACCTGGCCGAGGGTTGGGCATCGAAGTCCTGGACTTAGGGTTTGGGCACGAAGTCTTGGTCCGAGGGATTAAGCAACTTAGCTGAGCGATGACTAAGGACCGAAGTAGAGATGGGTCGAGGTTCGGACGTCTCGAGATCCGAGAGTATCAGAGGCTAAGCAAAAGTCCACCCGAATGGACTGGGTGGCAACCGTCTCTTGAAAGGAGTAGGTGAAAGGCGCGTTCCTGGGGGTGGAAACTTGCGTTGGTTCGACCTAGGGTTTCGTAGAAATCCGAAGTCAGAACCATCTCGTTAAGGCTAAGATTGTGTGTATATTTGCTTCGTATTTGTATATCTTGTAGGTACCTAGAATGGAAGACAAAGCAAGCGAATGACACACAACACGGCTGGAAGGCTGGATGCCAGGTGCCCCCATTGAAGGAGGTGCCTCAATGAATGAGGCAAAACCCAGTCTTCATCCAGGTGCCCCTATTGAAGGAGGCGCCTCAGTCAAAGGAGGCAGAGTAGGTTTAGTCAAAGATG
Source organism: Boesenbergia rotunda (assembly GCA_024364735.1). NCBI lineage: Eukaryota > Viridiplantae > Streptophyta > Magnoliopsida > Zingiberales > Zingiberaceae > Boesenbergia > Boesenbergia rotunda. Next base: position 466,071 of record JAGFNQ010003540.1, on the reverse strand, counting down.
GCAGAACAGGTTTCCATTCAGGCGCCCCCATCGATACAGGCGCCCTGGTTCAAAGCTGTATTTGTTGCTGCGAGTTTGAAGCAGAGATAAGCTTTGACTGGGTTCATTGAGGCGCCTGGGAGGTCCAAGGTGCCCTGGTCAAAGGGATTATCTGCTGTGACGAGTTTGGCATGGAGATAAGGTTTGACCAAGCCCTTTGAGGCGCCCCGATGATCACAGGCGCCCCAATGAAGCCTATAAAAGGGGCTTCGACCCCAAGGCTCAAAACACAATTTTCCAGAATCATTCTGAGCACTCCAAACAGAAGAAACACACTAACGACGAAGCTCTGCGACCAAGGAGTCTCCGGGAGGAAGTGTCGGCACTTCGGAGATCGAGATCGGCCCAGTCTTCAACTCTGTTTTGTTCGGTTTGAATTTATTATTCAGCACGTATTTTATCTATCTTTTGTTTGTAACTCCTGCACTGTAAGACGGGTTTCTCCGCCTCTGGAAAATCCGAAAAGGAGACCATTAGTGGACGGGTGTTTCCGTGCTTAGGCCTTGGATGTACTGACCCTGGGGGGTTGGGAACCAAGTAAAAAATTCCGCATGCGCTGTGTTGTTTGTTTTCTTCATTCTGTATATTTTCCGTTGCACTAACGCTCTGTCCAGAATGAACCTCGAAAGTTTACGAGTTTCCGCGAAAGAATTTTTACGGTCGATATTCACCCCCCCTCTATCGACGGCACCGGTCCTACAATTGATATCAGAGCCAGACCGCTCTTCACCGGACTAACCGCCGACGGAGCAAAGATGCCAGGAGTTGAGGGGGAGCCCAGGGGTGAATCATGTACAATTTTTTAAAATGTCTATTTTTAAGTTCCATATTATATGCTTCACGTGCAGGGAGAGAGGGCACTATAAAAATCAGTGTCCTACTCGTAAGACTCGTTTTTCACCGGCGACAAAAGACGTATCAGCACCAGGAGGCCGGAGGAACAAAGATCACATCAAATGTTTCAAGTGCGAAAAATATGGACACTACAAGAATAAATGCCTGACAAAGGTATGCAAAATTTACATTCCTAGAAATTTTCAATTTCCTGCACAATCGTATGATAAGGTTGATAATTTTTCTGAAAAGTTAAATTTACTGCATAGTCAAATTAATGTCTTGCATGATCAACTAGAAAATGTAGACAGTAATAAATTATCAAAAATTAATTCTTTAATTGCCAATATCAATGAATTAATTTGTAAAATTAATTCTGAATTTCCTAGAGATAATGTTGAATTTAAATATGACAATCCTGAAGATAATTTAGAAATTAAATCTGACAATTCTCAAGATAATCCTGAAATTATTGAAATTATTTTTGAGGATAACAATGATTTTGTTGAAAATATTCTTGAGGATAAAGATGAGATTTTAGAAAATCATAAGGATAAAATTGAAAATATTTCTAATAATCCTGAAGATAATTTAGATAACTCTGAATTTAAATTTGAAAATCTAAAGGATAACTCTGAATTCAAATTTGAAAATCTTAAAGATAATTCTGAAAATTGTGAGATCAATTCTAAAAATATTGAAGATATTTTTGAGGATAACTTTGAGGATATTGAAACTGAAATTCTTTTAGATAATAATTTAATTATAGATAATATTGAAGATTATTATAAAACATTAACTAGTGAACCAAATTACTCCACCTACCTTGAGGATATTGAAGGATGTAACTATGAGGATGAGGAGGAAAAGGAATTATCTAAGATTAAGGCTATAGTTAATAAAGTTTACAAAGAAACAAATAAATCAGAATTATTAGAAAAACTTGAAAAGATAAATAAAGAAGAAATAGTAAAGGAATCCGAAATTTTCGAAATAATGAAAATTATGAACTTAAACCCACAACTATTAATTAATCATTTCAACCTTAATTATTCAAGTTTTAATTAATTCAATTAATCCTTAATTTATTCAAATTCAAACTAATTAAAATTAATTCAATTAATCCTTAATTAATTAAAATTCGAATTAATTCAATTAATTCTTAATTTATTCAAATTCAAATTAATTCAAATTAACTCAATTAATCCTTAATTAATTCAAATTCAAATTAATTCAATTAATCCTTAATTAATTCAAATTCAAATTAACTAAAATTAATTTAATTAATCCGTAATTAATTTAAATTCAAATTTATTTAAATTAATTCAATTAATTCTGAATTAATTCTTAAGTAACTTAAACTCGAATTAAATAAAATCTTACCCAAACTGGAATAATTAATTTAATAATGTTAAATATGTCAAAGTGGGTTGGCATATTCGCGGGTTCACATGACATGTATCAAATCGGGAATTTGATACATTATTAGAAACCTAAATAAAATGGTTTGAATTGTCTGACTCATGCATAACTGCCATGTCATGCATCTACTATTTTTTTAAAAATTTATGCCATGTCATTCATGTTTAATTTTATGTATAATTTAGAACGGCGATAGGAAAAAGAATAGTTGAAACTTGAACAACCTAGTATTAGGTGGAGGTGAGATGATAGTATGTTAGGGAAGCCGTCTGGTGGAACTAGCCGAAGCTACCGATCCAAAATCTAAGCTAGTTTCACCAAAATTTTCAAGAAGTAATTTGAAAATGAATTTTCAATAAAAGACTTTGTCAAGGAAAGGGTTGATGATCCAATAAGGCTACGACCAAAGAAGGCCTTGTGTCTCGCCAAGACTTGGAAGTCAATTACCGAAAATCAAATTCACTTTACTATTTGATAAATTTGAATCTAACACAAATTTCAATTAAATCTTAGATTTAACAATGAATTAAGAAAAATGATTCAAGCATCTCTCAATACACCCATAAGGCAACCATACTTGCTATATTGAGACATCTAGAATGAGTGAGATATTAAGGACTAATAAATTGAAGAATATTTTTTCAAAACTGTTTTCAAAATTCTTACAATATTTTTCTAAAAATATATTTTCAAAATAGTGCTTCAACATAATAATATTTTTATGGAATTCATGCTTGTCTGGTTGATTATATATGATAAATTTTCAAAATTATATTCTTTTAAAAAATTGTTTGACCTGCACAATTAGACACAAGCCTCTTAGGTCAACACTAAAGTCTCCTAAGGCACTTAGATAGAGTTAAACAGTACAGGGGGAGTGGTTTATTCTTTTAATTTTCTTTCAAAAATTATGCTTGAAAAATCACTATCTTTTAAAATGTCTTTTAAAAAAAGTGTCCTTGAAAAATCACTGTCTTTTAAAATGATTTTTGAAAACTGTGCTTTAATTACTATTACTTATGTTTTTCGAAAACTATGTCTGACAAATAACCTTCATTTCAAAATATGTTTCGAAATTTTAAAATACATTCTAAAATTGTGCCTGTGTCTCATTTGATTTTGATAAACCCTAAAGACACAGAGGATGGTCCACGTCATGATCTACAAGGATTCCTAGGATGTGTCAAATTTAAGGGGAGTCTGAGTCAAAAGAAGAATTTCTGAAAAGTTTTTTTTGTAATTATTTGTTTTGAAATTATTAGATAATTCCTTTGATCTGAACTAAATCCTAAAGACTTAGAGGAAGAGTACTTGTGGTCAACAAGCTTCCTAGGACTGGGTCAAGTTTAGGGGAGGTCAAATTACAAAGAATTATTTAATATATTTTCATGCACTGCATTATTAAGACATTTTTGAAAACATAATTTTTTTCAAAGTACTGTCTTTTAATCGTATTATCTCTCTATCACTTTCAATCTCAATCATTTTCAAAACAGTTTTTTTAAAATAATATTTACTTGAGTTGGAGAATTTCCAGGACACTTAGGAAAATGTCCTTGTAGTCAACAAGGTTTCCTAGGATTATGTCAGACTGGAAAAGAAACCAAGTCAAGTAAAATATTATGTTTTAAAAACAAGATTTTTCTAAGTACTTATACTTTTCAAAAATTTCTAATATTTTTCAAAAGTACTTATACTTTTCAAAAATTCTAATATTTTTCAAAAGTACTTATACTCTTCAAAATTTTTAAAAAAGTACTTTATTTTTCAAAGATCATAATATTCTTCAAAAAGTACTTGCATTTTTCAAAGCTCACAGTTTCAAAAGTTATATATTTTCCAAAAGTATTGCATTTTTCGAAAAGTGCCAGACATCTCTCAAATATACTAGTAATTTTTTGTCCAAAGTACTAATATGTTTTGCATAATGGGTTTGCAATTTTTTTTTAAAATTTATCATAAAAGTTCAAAATATTTCTAGCTTGTTGCTATGCTTCAACAATTTAAATTTTCAAAAAGAACCAAATGTTTTCATTATTAGTGCAAGTAGTTTTTCTTGGTAATTTTTGATGTATGACAAAAGGGGAGAGATGCGCTTAAGTTAGAAATTTTTAGAAGCGCTTAAGTTAGAATTTTTTTTCTCTCTTACCAAAGGATCAAAAAAATCAAAATGTTTTTTTTTTCAAAAAGGAGGGGAGAGTGAGCGGAAGTTAGAAGTTTTCCCCAAAAGATCAAAAATGGGTTTTCAAATTTTTTATTTTATTTTATCCCAAGGTTTAGCCCTTTCATCCAATCTAACTTAAGATATTGTCAAACATCAAAAAGGGGGAGATTGTTGGTGCAAGTTGCATCAATGATGTCCTCCTCTAAATGTTTCAATGTTTGACAATATGCTTAAGTCAGTGATATATTGAACAAGGGAAGAGTGAGTGAAGAAAACTGGACCAAGGTGAACCAAAGTCCTAGTTAACCTAGACATAAAGTCCTGATCATGGATTGAGCACTAAGTCCTGGCCGAGGGCTGGGCACCTAAGACCTAACCGAGGGTTGGGCATGAAGACCTGGTTTGAGGAATTGGACACTAAGTCCTGACGGAGGGTTGGGCACCGAAGACCTGGTTCGAGGAATTGGGCACGAAGACCTGACCGAGGGTTGGGAACCGAAGTCCTAGACTTAGGGTTTGGGCACGAAGTCTTGGTCCGAGGGATTAAGCAACTTAGCTGAGCGATGACTAAGGACAGAAGTAGAGACGGGTCGAGGTTCAGACGTCTCGATCTGAGAGTATCGGAGGCTAAGCAAAAGTCCACCCGAATGGACTGGGTGGAAACCGTCTCTTGAAAGGAGTAGGTGAAAGGCACGTTCCCGGGGGTGGAAACTTACATCGGTTTGACCTAGGGTTTCACAGAAATCCGAAGTCAGAACCATCTCGTTAAGGCTAAGATTGTGTGTATATTTGCTTTGTATTTGTATATCTTGTAGGTACCTAGAATGGAAGACAAAGCAAGTAAATGACACACAACGCGACTGGAAGGCTGGATGCCAGGTGCCCCAATTGAAGGAGGCGCCTCAGTCAAAGGAGGCAGAGCAGGTTTAGTCAAAGAAGGCAGAACAATCTTCCATTCAGGCGCCCCCATCGATACAGGCGCCCTGGTTCAAAGCTGTATTTGCTACTGCGAGTTCAAAGCAGAGATAAGCTTTGACTGGGTTCATTGAGGCACCTGGGAGGTCCAGGGTGCCCTGGTCAAAGGGATTATCTGCTGCGTCGAGTTCGGCGTGGAGATAAGGTTTGACCAAGCCCTTTGAGGCGCCCCGATGATCACAGGTGCCCCAATAAAGCCTATAAAAGGGGCTTCGACCCCAAGGCTCAAAACACAATTTTCCAGAATCATTCTGAGCACTCCAAATAGAAGAAACATGCTAACAACGAAGATCTATGACCAAGGAGGCTCCGGGAGGAAGTGCATGACACTTCGGAGATCCAGATCGGCCCAGTCTTCAACTCTGTTTTGTTAGGATTGAATTTATTATTCAGCACGTATTTTATCTATCTTTTGTTTGTAACTGCTGCACTGTAAGACGAGTTTCTCCACCTCCGGAAAGTCTGGAAAGGAGACCATTAGTGGATGGGCGTTCCCGTGCTTAGGCCTTGGATGTATTGACCCTGGGGGGTTGGGAACCAAGTAAAAAATCCAGCGTGCGCTGTGTTGTTTGTTTTCTTCATTCTGTATATTTTCTGTTACACTAACGCTCTGTCCAGAACGAACGAAAGTTTTCGAGTTTTCGGAAAGTAATTTTTACGGTCAATATTCACCCCCTCTATCGACGGTACCAGTCCTACAACCCTTTCGCAACAAGCCTCGCTTTGAAGGTCTCATCCTTCCCGTCTGATCCTATCTTTCTCTTGTAGATCCACTTGCATCCAATGGTTTTTACACCATTGGGTGGTTCTACTAGCTCCCAGACACGGTTAGAATCCATCGATTCTATCTCGGAGTTCATTGCCCTTTGCCAAGAATCTGCATTCTTATCTTGGAGGGCCTTATCATAGGTTCAGGGATCCGGTTCATGTTTACCAGAGACCAAGTCCGAAGGCTCTCCCAAAAACATGAATCTTTCAGGCTGTCTCACAACCCTCCCACTACGATGAGGTACTACCTGTGTATCTTCTGTGACACGCGGTGTAGTGACTTGTGGTGTGTCCTCTTGTACAATTGGTCCTAAGGTCGGAACCTCCCCTCTTAACTTTTCAAGCACTAGTCTACTCTTGGGCTTATGGTTCATCACATAGTCTTCCTCTAAGAATCTGATATTCGTACTAACGATTACCTTCTGATCCTTAGGACTATAGAACAGACCACCCTTCGTTCCCCTAGGATAGCCTACGAACATACGTACCTCTGTACGAGATTCCAACTTATCAGTATCTCCCTTCAGCACATGTGCTGGACTACCCCAAATCTGAACATGTCCTAGACTGGGCTTACGCCCAGTCCACAGTTCTATGGGAGTAGAAGGGACTGACTTAGACGGAACCAAGTTCAGTATATACGTTGTCATTTCTAGAGCGTATCCCCAGAATGAATCATGTAAGTCTGAATAGCTCATCATTGACCTAACCATTCCCATAAGAGTCTTATTTCTTCTCTCTGCAACTCCGTTCTATTGGGGTGTACCGGGTGCAGTTAGCTGGGACTGAATCCCAGCTTCTGATAGGTAGGTCCTAAACTCTCCAAAGAGGTACTCGCCACCACGATTTGATCGCAGTGTCTTGATACTTTTACCTCAATGTTTCTCCACATCAGCCTTGAATTCTTTGAACTTATTAAAGCATTCAGACTTGCGACGCATCAGGTAAATGTACCCATACCTTGAATAATCGTCAATGAAGGTGACGAAATATTCAAAGCCACCTCTAGCTTGGATTGACATAGGACTACACAAATCAGAATGAATCAGTTCTAACACATCTTTCGCCCTATACCCCTTAGCCTTGAAAGGCCTCTTGGTCATCTTACCTTCCAAGCAAGATTTACAGGTCGGGAGATCCTCCACCACCAATGAACCCAGGGGCACATCGACTATCAACCTCTGAATCCTACTAAGGTTAATATGACCAAGCCTAAGGTGCCAAAGATATGTCTGATTCATCTTAGAAGTCTCCTTTTTCTTATTTAAGTTAGATGATGAGCTATTTACTTCAGTGTGCATTGTGGGAGTTATTAGTTCTAGAGTATACAGATTGCCAACCATTATACCCGAATAGATAATCTCTCTGTTTCTCTTAATAACAACATTATTACTAAAAGCAACAGAATATCCATCCTTTATTAACTTAGAAACCGAAATCAGATTCTTTCTAAACGAGGGTACAAAAAGACAATCTCTCATAACTAATACTTTATTTTTCTCAAAAGATAAATAGAAAACTCCCACTACAACTGCTGCTACCTTTGTAGCATCACCCATGTAGACCACGATTTCTTCATCTGCTAGCCGTCGGGTTTCCTGGAACCCCTGCAGAGTATCGCAGACATGGTCAGTGGTGTTGATATAGTCTGACCTGATTGTTGTTTTGGTGTTGACAATCATTTAAGTTTAGTTGAGTAAGATGAGTTCGTGTTGAGTCTTGGTCGGGGACTGATCACGAATCCCGGTGAGTGAAGCCGGGTCCTAGCAAGTGAAGCTAGGTGACAAAAACCCCGGTGAGTGACGCCGGTCCTAGCAAGTGATGCTAGGTGACGAAAATCCCGGTGAGTGAAGTCGGGTCCTAGTGAGTGAAGCTAGGTGATGGAAACCCCGGTGAGTGAAGTTGGGTCCTAGTGAGTGAAGCTAGGTGACGGAAATCCTAGTGAGTGAAGCTAGGTGAAGAAAATCCTGGTGAGTGAAGCCAGGTCCTAGCGAGGGAAGCTAGGTGAAGAAAATCCTAGTGAGTGAAGCTAGGTTGGACTAAGTCCCGCTGAGTGAAGCTGGGCATGAAGTCTTGGTACAGGGGACTGAGCATTGAGTGTACTAGTCGGAGAGGGCTCGGGAGCTCATTCTCCGAGACCAGACTGGGTCAGAAAAGGCTAGGGAGCCTGTTCTCTAAACTCAGGGTCGAAATGGTCGGAGCGGGATCGGTCTGTGATCCGATCAGGGTGTTGGCACTAACTCCTACGGTTGTGGATCGGTCTGGAGTCCGATCAGGGAGTTGGCATGAACTCCCTTGATAATAGATCGGTCTGGTGATCGATCCAGGGTGTCTGATCGTTCTGGTGAACGATCAGAAAGACAACAGAAACCTTCTGTGTGGTTTCTGATCGTTCTGGTGAACGATCAGAAAGAGAACAGAAGGGTTTAGGTAGAAGACCCTGATCGGTCTACGGACCGATTAGGGCATGCCTGGATTGATCAGGCTCTAGCCTGATCAGTCAGCTTGACCGATCAGGCCTCGAGCTTGATCGGTCAAGTGACCGATCAAGGTTGGTCTGAAATCCCAAGTCAGGCCTTGACTGACTTCCAGTAAGGTCTGGTCTTCCTTGTGATCGGTCGGTGGACCAATCCCTGTTCTCTGATCGGTCAAGGTGATCGATCAGAGCTTCACAGGATTGATCAGGCGGGAGCCTGATTGATCATGCCCTTCACTGATCGGTCGGGTGATTGATCAGTGCCTGATCACTTTAATTTGAATCGCTGTCAGACTCTTTGATCACTTCTGATTTCTGCTGATTTATTTCTGATACGCTCTGATTTGCTTCGCTAATCCATCTGATAAGTGTGCAGGTGATACAGAGACAATACAAACCAAGGAGGAGGGTCAATGACGACTTTCACCATGGCAGGTTTGTTTGTTTTTTGTTTATAGGATTCAACGGCTTCTGGCGTGGGCTGGCGACTGACCTGAGGCTCAGCTGAAGAGGTCTTCAGTGGACTGAGCACTCTGTGAAGGTCAGTGGCTCAGTGGTGACGAAGCTGTGGCTCAGTGGGTGCAGACGCGCCTGGTGATGAGCAGAAGCTTAAGAGGAGGCTGGCGAAGAAGAGACAGTAACTTTGAGAACTTTGCGAGTCGATCAGCAAGCAGAGACAACGAGAACGAAGAGCTGAGTGAAGGTTATTGCGTTAGGGTTGTGCTGTGTTGTGTGTTGTGCTCTGTGAAGTTTCTCCTTCGCGCTTTCTGTGCCTGTGCTTAAGTTTCCATCTAAGCCAAAGTTTTTAAGTGTCTAGCTATTCACACCCCCTCTCTAGCCATCCAAGGTTCAACAAGTGGCTCCCGTATCTACGCACTAGGTACTGGTAGATAGCACCGCTAAACATGTTTCAACAACTAAGGCTGAAGAAATACCAATGCTTTGACGACGGGGACAGTTCGCCTTCCAGTGCCCAGTTTGCTTGCACGTGAAGCACTTGCCTTTCGGCTTCTTCACGCCAGTCCGGGGTCCTTGCGATGCTCCTGCCTTCTTGAACCCTCCTCATTTCTTCTTCTTCCTGTTTTTCAGCTCAGAAGAAGAAACCCTTTGAGTTACTAAGGTCTGTGAGTTCTGACGAAAGATGGCCTCTGTCGCCTGGAATTCTCCTAGCAGTTCACCCAATGTATAATCCCTTTTTTTCATATTATAGTTGAGCCTGAACTGCACAAAACTCCTTGGCAGAGACTGGAGTATAATATCGATCTGGGATTCCCCGTCGATCTGTGCTCCCAGTACCTTAATCTTATTGAGGTGAGCCATCATCTTTAGGACATGATCCCTTACGGGTGTCCCTTCAACCATAGTGGTCGACATCAGACTCTTCATCGCGGTTTACCTAGCAGCTCGACTTTGGTGTTGGTGCAGGAAGCACCATATCGAACTTTGTTTTGATATTGGCAAAGGATTCAAAGTTAAGTACTATTTATGCTCTAACGATGTAACTTAAGTGTGCAGGAAAAGTCCTAGGTACATTAGGCAAGAAGTCCTGGCGAAGGGCAGCTAGGCACCGAAGACCTAGCGAAGGGCTGCTAGGCATCGAAACCCTAAGACCTGGCGAAGGGCTACTGGGCACCTAGCGAAGGGATGCTAGGCATCGAAACTCTGAAGACCTGGCAAAGGACTGCTAGGCACCTAGCGAAAGACTGCTAGGCACCTAGCGAAGGACTGCTAGGAGTTGAAGACCTAGCGAAGGACTGCTAGGCACCTAGCGTTGGGCTGCTAGGAGTTGAAGACCTGGTGAAGGACTGCTAGGCACCTAGCGAAGGGCTGCTAGGCACCTGGCGAAGGGCTGCTGGGCAAAAGTCCAACCGGAGGAGCCGGTTAGCAAAAGGTAAAGTCTCCTGAGAGGAGTAGGTGAGGACGCGTTCCCCGTCGAGGGAACAGTAGGCGTCGGTTCGACCTAGGGTTCCATTTGGGAGACCCGAAGTCAGAACCAAGACAGCTACGGCTGTAAAAACTAACTAACATTCTTGCCATGTTTGTTGTGGAACTAACCTTGGATGTAGGGAACAAAGGAATGTGTTTCTGCAGCTCAGAACGCCTCAAAGGAGAGGGGTAGCAGCTGGGCTAGGCGCCCGGGAGGTCCCGGGCACCCAAGGTCAAAGCCAAACGAGCAGTTAAGCAAGAATCGCTTCGAAAGCTTACTGGGCCAGGAGCCCTGATGGTCCTGGGCGCCCTGATGGTCCCGGGCACCCTGAATGTCTCGGGCGCCCTGGGTCCAAGCCAAATTGTGATCGAAGCAAACTCAGCCACGAAGCCAGCAGCCCAAGTCAACCAGGGCACCCCCAACGTCCTGGGCGCCCCCGTCAGCTCCGAGGCCGATTCTGGAGGGATAAACACTTACCGAGCTGCAGATGAGGTTTCTCGGATCCGAAGGCATGTGTCAGGCGCCCCCAGCGTCCAGGGCGCCCCCAGGAGCAGTATAAAAGGGGCCCGACCCCTAAGGCTTCGACATTAATTTTCCAACGCCTTTACGCTCTTCGTTCAAGTGCTTTGCTCTGGAAACCTCCGATCTCGAGATTCTAGCACCGACAACGACCCTCTGCTTCGAAGTACGATCCACACCGGACATCGGTAATGAAGAGTATAATTTTCTTTATTGCACTACTATTGTAACAATCTTTGTAAATCTTTGCGCATTATAGAATTGCCACAGTAAATGGTCAAGGACCGTGGGCCTTGGAGTAGGAGTCGACTGCGACTCCGAACCAAGTAAAAATACTTGTGTTCCGTGTGTTTTGTTTAAATTTCCGCTGCGCATTCTCTTTTCTAATCCGAAACGCTTTCACGATATTTACCCCCCTCTATCGTGTTTACTCGATCCAACATTTGGTGCCTGAAGAGATCTTTGAGGTTTAGCATCATGTCACTAGCAGTGGCCATGGCTTGATGCTGATGTTGCAGCACATTCGACATAGAAGCCAGAATGTAGCACCGCGCCATCTCATCTGCCTTTTTCCACTTCTTGTAACGCCCCCTCAACTCTTCACCAGAGTCTCTCTAGGTCTTTCCGGACATTCCTCGAAGAGTACAAATTTGTACTCCTCAGCAGTGAGGACAATGTCATGATTCCTCTTCTAGTCTATGTAGTTTGGGCTAGTAAGTTTATTGTCCTTAAGAATTGTTGCTAGTGGGGTAAAGGTCATTATGAAAAACCTGAGAATTATAACATACACTACTTTAGAAATCGAAAATAAATTGATTCCTCTAAACAATTAATTTTCGAAATCAACCAACACCCCTATACACCGAGAAATTTACATGTCACGATGGTGTGGACGTATACGAATCCCTACATTCGTAAGAGGAGGTTTTACCCATCGATCTTACTATCTTGTCAACCTAACTTTTTGACAAGTAAGATCAATAGTTGGTTTCCTTTGGCTATGCAAAATAATAGCAGTGACTCCGATGGAGAGGATACTATTATTCGTATCTAAGTGTGCACCATTACACGACACTAAGAAAATTATTTCCGATTATGCGCCTTCCAATGGGGAAGTACACATGCTCTTTAATAAATTTCTATAGTCTTTTTTGACCCAATGATCCGCAGAACAAGTCAATCCGATGGGGAGGAAGGCACTCAGAGCCGACGCGCAGACTTGTTCGCATCACTTGTCGAATTGTAATGGAAGCCGCGGGACCCTTAGGGTCCCTCTCTCACTTAGTAATTTATCTCGAGGAATTTTCGCACTACCACACAACCAAGCACATAACCAATAACATGAAAATAAAATAAAGAAAATCCTAGATTTCCAACTTTCATGGCCCTTGGTCTCTAATGTGCCTCCAGTTGTGTCGTTACTTCGTCCGCTCCTCCCTTCCTTCTGCGCATGCTACCTTGAGGGATCTCCGAGCTAAAATGAATAACTAATTATTTACATCATTGATCCTATACTCCATGAAGGAGTATACATGAAATCTAGATCAACTGTAAATAAAAAACTAGGCTAAACATGTGCCATATTTAATTACAAAAATTAAATATCTAGCCTCGTCAACCCCGAGGATTAATTAATTACAAAATTTTACAAATCAATCACACAACACATATTTGGCCATGAAGTTGGAATCTCGTGCCTGCAACACAAAGTTATCTTATGTACATCCACACATCATCCAGCAAAATAAAATGTATGAAAATGCAAAAATTAACCAATCCTAAACACACAAAGCCGGAAATCTCAGCTCTGATACCAATTGTTGGGTATGGCTTGGCGGGTTTCCCTAGCAAATACCTGGTCGATCCGAGAAACCTCTCCATATCTATGGATTAAAATTTAATCCGAATGAAGACCCGTCTCCCATCGACCGTCTCGTGCCGTATCGAACAATCCAAATTACAACTTAGCCAATTACCAAAATTGGCCTTGTAATTTGCTCGACCGTTCGACCGCGGAAAGGCGACGAGTTGATAGCCGGCTTTTGTGTTCATGGTCAGGGCCAGTTAACAATTTATTCATTATGATATGAAATCAAAATAATAAATTATCAAACATAAAATAACGAGACATACGATCATAACACATAATTGACATAAGGTTAAACAAAGGAGCATAGGGAAAGATATACCTTTCCGATCACCTCCCGGTCTTCTACCTTATATCCCTCCCTTCGTGGACGTCGTGTGGGCGATGATCTACCGCGATCCAAGATCACCAAGAGCTCCAAAATAATCCTATCTTCTAGCCGACCAAAACCCTAGCCTCTAGGGTTTGCGTCGCCGGCCTCCTCTTCCTCTCCCTTTGCGCCGCCGTCCACTGGAGCCGCCCTCTGATAACCACCATTTTGTTGATTATTTTAGGCTCTAAAATCCATGTTTGATCCACATTTTATATGCTTAAGTTTGTAATTGTATTAGGGTTCTTGTATTTCCTCTATTTTGTCTTTTAAATTCAAATCTTTGTATATTTGGGATATTTTTGGCACTAAATTTGAATATTATTTTGTAGGCTTCAAATGATCATGGACCTAGATCAAATCGGGTCAGACTTGAGTCAGTATTGGATCCAGATCAAAGGGATCAAGCATCAGATTAGTAGGAGCCGTCCATTCCAGAGAACGGCTAGATTTGAACCATCGGTCAACTTCTGGTCAATCCGAATTCAAGATAGAGTCAATCATAACCATAGATCAAAATCTAAAAATTTCAGCCAAATCAGAAGTAATCTGATCGTTGGATCGAGCTCAAGATGTTCTAGACCATTCATTCAAGAAAAAGGAAGATCTAGACCATCCGCCACTGATCTGGTTAATCCGAGTCGGGGACAGGTAGATCAGGACCATTGATTGGGATCTGTGGAGTTTGGTTCAGATCTGAATAGATTCGACCGTTGGATGAAGCCAAATCGATCTCAACCGTCCGTTGCTAAGGAATTAAAGAGCTGGCTTGGCTGAACCAAAGGATGGCTGAACTCAAGCTGAGCTGCGAACTGCTGGACCGAACCCAAGCTGGCTGAACTCAAGTGAAGGACTGGGCTGAGCTGTGAGCTCTGGCTTGGCTGACTGGACCGAACCCAAGGCTGATTGAACCGCTGAAGCTGGGTTGAGGCTGACCGAACCCATGACTGGACTGAACCAGAGCTGGGCTGAAGCTGAGACAAACAAAAGGAAGCAGCCATCGCAGAGCTAGGGCAGACAAGGGGTTCCCGTCTCAAATCCATCCACCTCCACCGGTGATTTCCTCCCACTTCATCGCCGCCGACCGGAGCTTCGATCGATCAGTTTGAGGGGTTCCCGACTCGATCAGATCTTCTCCATCCACTTTCCACCATCCTCGCCATCTCACTCTCGATGCGGTTGCTCGGGAGCGGAGAGGGGCGAACGGGGATTATCCACTTCACCGCCAGCGATCCGTTTCTTTACAGCAGTTTCTTCATAGCTTTCCTTTACAGCAATTTGTTCATTTCTAGAAGTAGTTTCTTCACAGTTTATTCCTTCGCAGTTTCTTCTTTATCCAACTTCATCAGATTCGGTAGCTATTTCATCGCAGCTTCTCCAGCCAGTAGAACTTCTTCCCAGCTTTTCTTTAGTAGTTTCCTTCATAGCAATTCCATTCCAGCAGCTATTTCTTCGTGCCCAGCAGCTTCTTCTTCATCAGAATAGATCCGGCAGTTTCCTCTTCACAGCTTCAATTCCGGCAGCACTTCATTATTTCTAGCAGTCGGCAGTTTCCTTCATCAGCAACTACCTTTCAGCAATTTACTTTACTTCATCAATTCCGGCAGCCAACTTTTCTTCAGCAGGCCGACTTCCTATTCAAAGAGCTGAGTGGCAGTTCAAGCTCTTCATCCAGCATTCATCAGTTTGGCAGAACTCAATTTACAGCAATTTTTCCTCACAGTTCTTCATTATGGCAGTCTTCTTCATAGCACAAAACTCTTTGGTCAATTGCATGTTTCAATTGGATTCAAATGTTGATTGATATTAATTGATGTTGTTTGTGATTAATTGTTAAGTGTTTGTATTGGATATATCTTTTCCATATTAATTGGCACGTACTCGAAGCAATTTTTAGCATGCCTATATTGTGTTTGATTAAGTGTTTCTTAGAACAAAACTTTCAATTGTGATGTTTCTTAGTTGTTTAACTTTTGTTCTGTATTGCTCTTTCCATTGGTTTAAGTTTCATGTCTTCATTTAATTGCAATTAAGTAGATCAGACTAGATTTCTTTAATGCTATAGGTTTTGTTCCATGTCTAGGTTTCATTGATGCCCTATTTCTTGAATGCTTCTTTCATGTTGCCTTTTCTCTTTTCTGCAAGTGTAGTTAGGGTAAATTAGATTTCCTTACCTGCATTATCTTTCCTTAATTAGAACTGGATTTCATACTTGCTTTGCTATTCATTTCGTAGTCATAGCTCTTAAATCCAAAACCCAGTTTCATATCCAAAACCAAAAAGCAATAACATACGATCCTGAGAATTATCATGTACCAACTACATTCGTTGGGAGATGACTCGAGTTACTCTATGCTACATTAGTTTAGAGGAATTCGATACTTGAATTGTATTTGATACTCGCGGTACGACAAGCGGGCTTTATCAAAATTTGGCGCCGTTGCCGGGGAATGTAGTGGTGCTTGATAATTATATCTATTGATTCTATTTTTGATTGCTTTATCTTTTGTATACGGTTGCTGCTATTTTACTTGTTTTGTGACAGGACTGCAGATTCAAAATATTTTCAAATGCTTATTCATCTCCTCACCAGCAGCCGTGTCAACAATTTCAGCAGCCCTATTCAGATTTGCAGCAGTACCAAACTTTCAATCAGCCACCACAGCAGTTTCAACCACAATTTCAGAATTTTCAACAAGGGTGCAATCCAAATTTTCAACAAAATTTTCAACCATTTCAGCAGTCTCAACAAAATTTTCAGCAACCATTTAATCAGCCACCAATTCAACAGTTTCAGCAGAATTTCCAAGATTTCCAACAACTATTCAATTATGGTCAGCAAGGTTTTTATCAAGGCCAGCAAGTATTTCAACCCTCACAGCAAGGTTTTCATTATTCACAGCTTTCAAATCAAGATTTCCAGTTTCAAGGTCAGAATTGTCAGCAAGACACTCAGAATTTTCAACCTCAAGCATTTCAGCAATTCAATCAACAATTTCAGCCCCAACTTCAGAATTTTCAGAACAATAATTTCCAGCAACATCATCCTTGCTATCAACCCAATTTTCAGCAATTTAATCAGCCCATTCAACCAATTGAGCAGCCCCAACAGCTCCAATTTCAGAATTCACAGCCTACTCATGGTCTTCAGTAGCTTTATGCTACATTTCAAGACCAACAGGAGTTCCACACCAATCAAGGAGGCTTTGAGAATCCTAATGAGAGTGAGGCTCAACAACAAAGGGTAGAAGAAATGTTACAATAAATTTTACAACAACAACAAAGTTTACAACAACAAAAGCAACAAAGGCTTCAAAATATTAGAAGACAAATTGAACAATTAGTTCATCAAATGGAACAAAGGCAAGCCCAAGGATCAGGACAATTACCTTCTCAAGCCACTTTTAATTCTGAGGGGCATGGAGAGGATCCTCCTAGCATTAGCATGGATATTTCAGATGAAGTTGTTAAGGCAGAGTTTATCACTGATGATGTTTCACTTGACATAGTAGGAGGAGATTTTAGCTCAGATAAAGTTGAAGATGCAATAGAGACAGAGGCATTGGAGGGGATTGACAGTAAAACTTGTGACAGCCTTGAATTCGAATCTGAAGTTCTACAGGACCCTTCTCATCTTTTACTTTGTGATAATATTGTAATTGTTGGTCCTAATTTTTCTAATATGGTTGTTGTAGATATGGTTGATGAAGCATGCATTGCAGATGAATCTACAGGTGTAGGGGATTGCACAGAGCCCCAGGGACCACCAACATTGTTTGATATATTAGAAGATTCAGAGGATAAGTCTGAAAGTGTAGGGACTTGCATGGTGGAAGCAAGAACCCAAGAATCACCTGTTTCAGTTGAGTGTCCACCAGAACCTGAACCTGAAGAAGAGATTGCACATTACCAGGAGGAGCCAATAATTACATCTACTCTTGTAGAACCTCCAGGTATTCTTCAGCATGATCAGGTAAGTATTTCTCTTCATTGTTTAGAAGAATCCATTGATGTACCTAAAACTGATTTTATGGGTTGTGATGGAATTCTTGATGCATCTTATGTAGAGCTGGAGTGTGAGAAATTCATTGAGGTACCTAGTGTTGAAATTGTTGAATGTGAAGCATGTTGTGATACATCTCATATAAATGTTGATTGTGAAAAATTCTTAGAGGTGCCTAAAATTGATGTTGTTTGTTGTGATGAATTTATTGACACATCTTCTGTAGAAATTGTTTGTGAAAAACCTGTAAAGGCACCTAAAATTGATTCTGTTCATTGTGGTGAATGTTTGGACACACCTAGTGTTGAGTTTGCTTGTGGTGATGATATTCTTGATACATCCTTTGTGGAAAATAATTGTGAAAATGGCATAGAGGTACCCAATGTTGATTTTATTGGTTGTGATACATACCTCGATTCTTTTTATATAGAGATTGATGGTATTTCATTTCTTTCTTACCCTGCATGTTTGAGAGAGGTATTACATGGTTTTGCAGGGTCCCGAAGTCTTCTGGAGTGGGTGCTCCATCTGAACAGACTCCAACCTCCTGGAAGAACTTCCAAAAAGCATCAAGAGGGAGGAGTTGCTTTTATGTTGACTAGTAGCACTCACTCTCTTAAGTGGATCTTGCACCTTAATCGCCTTCGGCCACCTGAACATTTTTCCTGTGAAGTTTAAGTGTGGGGGAGCAATGCACTATGACATAGATCACGTGAGGAATGCTCTCTCGACTACCCAAACTCCACCACTACCAGGATGGATGCTACTCCTTAACCGCCTCCAGCCGCTAGGAATAAAGGGGAGTTTGTTCCTTTTCTTTCCTTTTCGTATTTTTTTTATTTTATACTTGCATGTTTGTTTGCTTTTATACTTTGCATTCATGTTTTGCTTCCTCATTCTGTATTTTGTTTGGTCTTGAATAAACCTTGTTTGACTTCTAGTTGTATCTCCCTACATGTTCCTTTATTATGTTTTGAGAATCATAAAAGATGGTTAAGTCTGACTATTGAGTTTTGGTTTCCTTGGTATGCTTGGGGATATTAATTGCATTTAGTCATTTGTTGTTGTGATGGACTCTATCTTGTTGGATTAAGCATGACATATTATTGTTCACCTAGTGAGGATATTGTCATGCATATCCTTAATCCTCTTATGTGTGATATCATTTGTGATACTTGACACTCTAGAACTTGCTTTGATTCTTTTTGAAATTACAATAGCATAAGCTTACATGAATATGATGGAGGCAACCTTTCTTGTTGGACTCTTAGTTTTCCCTCTACTTTGCTACTGTTACTAGTAAGCGTTTCACCTATTACTTTCATGTTTCATTGTCTTTCAGATCCTCTCATTGTCACCATATTCTCACTGTCATATCTTTATTAGCTTATTCTTTCCTTGAGCATGCGATGAAAGCATGGGGTGATTACATGATGAGTACATTTTTATTTGTCTATTATTAGCCTCTATTATTGTAAGTTTGAGATGTTATTATGCTTTGTTATATATTTAGTAGTTTTCGCGAGACGCTCAAGTTTTAAGTGTGAGGGGGAGACAAGTGTGTATGAACGGATGCTTGTTGAAAAAAAATCTCTCTATGTAAAAAAAAAGGAGATGAAAAAAAATCTCTTTGTGAAACAAAAGAGAGAGAACTAAAAGAAAAAAAAAGTGAAAAGAAAAGAATGAAAAATGAGAAAATTCTCAAGCATTTGTATTTCCATAAAAGAATTTTTGATGTATACTCATTTGATATTTTTATTAAGAGAAACTCAAGAGTTAAGTTGTTAATACATACATGCATTTTAGAGATGTTGTAAGTGGTTGTTGTGTATTGTATTGAGATTGTGCAAGGAGAATTTTGAGTGTTGGAGGTTTGATTGAGTTTTTATTTTGGCATATTGTTTGATTGTATACATCATGTTAATTACCCCAATGCTTTCATGCTCTCTGTGATCTCCTTTGTTATCTACCCTTCTTGTTTTCTTGTTAGCACATGGTTTCATCATTAGTCCTTGGAAAGTCCTCTTGATTTGTGTACTTATGTTATAGTACTGGAGAAGTAGAAGATAAGCAAGCATATGGTAATGCAATGTCATGAATGCTTTGAGAGAACTCCACTTTCATATTTGTTATTTTTGTGAGCATCAGTGCATATATCCATCTTGTGAGTTAGTTTATTCAAGTTGCTAAAATTACCATGTTTTTCACTTATGTGAGATTTGGAACCATAAATACATGAATTCTTGAGACTTGATGATCTTAAGTAATTTTCTTTTATTATTCCTCAAGTATTGATAGGGGATGTAATGTTTGGGAGATATGTTGTTTTCTTTGAGTTTTATTTACTTGTCCGAGACGTACAAGAATTAAGTGTGGGGGAATTTGATAACCACCATTTTGTTGATTATTTTAGGCTCTAAAATCCATGTTTGATCCACATTTTATATGCTTAAGTTTGTAATTGTATTAGGGTTCATGTATTTCCTCTATTTTGGCTTTTAAATTCAAATCTTTGTATATTTGGGATATTTTGGCACTAAATTTGAATATCATTTTGTAGGCTTCAAATGATCATGGACCTAGATCAAATCGGGTCAGACTTGAGTCTGTATTGGATCCAGATCAAAGGGATCAAGCATCGGATTAATAGGAGCCGTCCATTCCAGAGAACGGCTAGATCTGAACTATCGGTCAACTTCTGGTCAATCCGAGTTCAAGATAGAGTCAATCATGACCATAGATCAAGATCTGAAAATTTCAGCCAAATTAGAAGTAATTTGACCGTTGGATCGAGCTCAAGATGTTCTAGACCATCCATTCAAGAAAAAGGAAGATCTGGACCATCCGCCACTGATCTGGTTAATCCGAGCTGGGGACAGGTAGATCAGGACCATTGATTGGGATCTGTGGAGTTTGGTTCAGATCTGAATAGATTCGACCGTTGGATGAAGCCAAATCGATCTCAACCGTCTGTTGCAAAGGAATTAAAGAGCTGGCTTGGCTGAACCAAAGGCTGGCTGAACTCAAGCTGAGCTGCGAACTGCTGGACCGAACCCAAGCTGACTGAACTCAAGTGAAGGACTGGGCTGAGCTGTGAGCTCTGGCTTGGCTGACTGGATCGAACACAAGGCTGATCGAACCGCTGAAGCTGGGTTGAGGCTGACCGAACCCATGACTGGACTGAACCGGAGCTGGGCTGAAGCCGAGACAAACAAAAGGAAGCAGCCATCGCAGAGCTAGGGCAGACGAGGGGTTCCCGTCTCAAATCCATCCACCTCCACCGGCGATTTCCTCCCACTTCATCGCCGCCGACTGGAGCTTCGATCAATCAGTTTGAGGGGTTCCCGACTCGATCAGATCTTCTCCATCCACTTTCCACCATCCTCGCCATCTCACTCTCGATGCGGTTGCTCGGGAGCGGAGAGGGGCGAAAGGGGATTATCCACTTCACTGCCGGCGATCCGTTTCTTTACAGCAGTTTCTTCATAGCTTTCCTTTACAGCAATTTGTTCATTTCTAGCAGTAGTTTCTTCACAGTTTATTCCTTCGCAGTTTCTTCTTTATCCAGCTTCATCAGATTCGGCAGCTATTTCATCGTAGCTTCTCCATCCAGCAGATCTTCTTCCCAGCTTTTCTTTAGTAGTTTCCTTCATAGCAATTCAATTCCAGCAGCTATTTCTTCGTGCCCAGCAGCTTCTTCTTCATTAGAATAGATCCGGCAGTTTCCTCTTCACAGCTTCAATTCCGGCAGCACTTCATTATTTCTAGCAGTCGGCAGTTTCCTTCATTAGCAACTACCTTTCAGCAATTTACTTTACTTCATCAATTCCGGCAGCCAACTTTTCTTCAGCAGGCCGACTTCCTATTCAAAGAGCTGAGTGGTAGTTCAAGCTCTTCATCCAGCATTCATCAGTTCGGCAGAACTCAATTTACAGCAATTTTTCCTCACAGTTCTTCATTACGGCAGTCTTCTTCACAGCACAAAACTCTTTGGTCAATTGCATGTTTCAATTGGATTCAAATGTTGATTGATATTAATTGATGTTGTTTGTGATTGATTGTTAAGTGTTTGTATTGGATAGAACTTTTCCATATTAATTGGCACGTACTCGAAGCAATTTTTAGCATGCCTATATTGTGTTTGATTAAGTGTTTCTTAGAACAAAACTTTCAATTGTGATGTTTCTTAGTTGTTTAACTTTTGTTCTGTATTGCTCTTTCCATTGGTTTAAGTTTCATGTCTTCATTTAATTGCAATTAAGTAGATCAGACTAGATTTCTTTAATGCTATAGGTTTTGTTCCATGTCTAGGTTTCATTGATGCCCTATTTCTTGAATGCTTCTTTCATGTTGCCTTTTCTCTTTTCTGCAAGTGTAGTTAGGGTAAATTAGATTTCCTTACCTGCATTATCTTTCCTTAATTAGAACTGGATTTCATACTTGCTTTGCTATTCATTTCGTAGTCATAGCTCTTAAATCCAAAACCCAGTTTCATATCCAAAACCAAAAAGCAATAACATACGATCCTGAGAATTATCATGTACCAACTACATTCGTTGGGAGACGACTCGAGTTACTCTATGCTACATTAGTTTAGAGGAATTCAATACTTGAATTGTATTTGATACTCGCGGTGCGACACGCGGGCCTTATCACCCTCATCCCTCCGAACCGGCAGCAGACCTCGAGAGGAAGGAGAAGAAGATGATGGAGGAGAAGAGAATCCTTCTCCCTCACCCAAAGCTGGCCAAAAACTCCCTTCCTTTTCACCTTGCGGCGCCGCCACAACTCACCTTGCGCCACGCACCACCGGCCGCCGACCCTCCTTTCTTCACCGTCGAGCACTGCAAAAGGAAGAGGACATCTCTTCCTTGTCTATGCTGGCCTCAAATAGGAGTTGGTGAAGAGAGGAAGAAGAAATGAGGGAAGCTTTCCCTCTTGTTCTATGCGCTGGCCGAAAACCTAGGCGAGAGAAGGAGAGAAGGAAAAGGAAAAGAATGGAGAGGCCTTGGGTGTGTTCTCTTGGATTAAGCCTTGGTTTCTTGATCTCATAGGGTATTTTTAGGGCTAAGGTAGGGACCAAGAGGAGGAGTTGGATCTTGGCCCACTAATGGATCTAAACCCGATCCATTAATTAAGATCCATTCCACTAAAGGATCTTAATTGAACTTCCTCACCAACCCCCATATTTTCATATGGGTTCCACATATTACGAGTCGTCTATCCCCCCGTGTTTAAGATCTCGAATGCCCGTTAATTAATTAAATTACTGACAATTTAAATTAATTAACTTCTGGATCCTTGATTAGTACCACTCAACCGTATCATCGCGCCGGATCAAATCCACCTGCAGGGTTTAGCACGATAAACCTTTTGAGCTCATCAAGGGGGCATCATCATCCCGACTAACCAGGATACGGATTTCGTCAATAATCAACGGCACATCATATTATTAATATTATCTCCCAACTTACTGGGCCTATCAATCTAACAGAATAGATCTCGCCCTTTGGTAAATCAAAGAAACAATAATTAATAATATATGCCTGTAATTATTTCGGGATTATGGGATCGTACTCCATAATATAAATTGAGGTCCTATCCAATTATCGAGTCAGTACAAATTGGATAACCTCGGGTTTTGGTCCTGCTCAATGTACTCAAAGCACACTAGTGTAATTCTATGGTCAAGACCAACCACACCTAATTACACTGCAACCATTCCGATGGGTTGTCCAATTCCATCTCGGTTGTGAGCCTTCACTTATACTAGGCAGGGAACTGATAACACGATCTTTCGTGTGTCACCACATACCATGTTATCTACAATGCGTAGTATTGGACTTCATGCATGTACTAATGTAAACAGACACCTAGTGTAGTTGTGATTCTCTTTTCATAATAAAGATGTTCATATAAAGAAACTCATGTCTTTCAGTATACATATCTTACACTAAGTACCTTGGGCATCCGCAGCACCGTGAGGTATTAGGGTTTTATTTCTTGGTCGGGCGTTCGTTGCACCCAGACCTAGCCTATGTACCTCGGGCATCCGTAGCACCACGAGGCATTAGGGTTTTATTCGAATGTATTGGCGCTTTTGTGATAAGACGTCTTATTCATTTCACGGTTTTATTGCAAGTAGCAAGAGTACATAGACAAGTACATAATATGACTCACAAACCTTACCAGGTATGACGAGGTTGACTGTAGGGGGCATGCCCTGGCATCCCCAGCCTGGTGCCCCTGTCCTCTTGTGGATGGTAGCTCCCTCCGGTTAGCCTCCGTGTGACTTCGGGTTCTTGTGGGAATTCGATCTGACTTCCCCACTGTAGCATCGCCGAGACACCAACTGGTCCCCTTTGACCTCAGCCACTTGGTTGCTTACTAGAAATTTTATCTTCTAGTGGTAGACGGAGACCACCGCCTTGAATACGCTGAGTGCCGGGCGGCCCAAGATGACGTTATAGGATGAAGGAGCATCCATGACCAGAAAGGGGGTCCTCCTGGTCCTTTCCAGCATGTCACTGCCCAATGACAACGATAGGGTAATCTATCCTATCGGCTGAACTCGGTATCTGGTGAAGCGGAAGAATGGGGTCGAGACTGGAAGTAGTTCATCGTCGTCGATCTGCATATGGTCCAGAGCAGCTTTGTATAGGATGTTCACAGAACTGCCTGTATCCACGAAGATACGCGTGACCTCATAATTAGCGATTCACTCAAGGATTACCAAGGCATCCTCATGAGGGGCCTCTACGTCTTCCAAGTCTTTTGTGACAAAGGAGATCATAGGGTCACGATCCTGGCTCCGACTCATCCCGATTGCGTAGTTCTCTAACCGCCGAGTGTAAGCCTTCCTGGCCCGGTGGGAGTTTCCTTTAGTGGGCCCCCGGAGATCACTCCTACATGTCCAGAAGGAGGGCCACATGTGGGGGCCTTGCCCTTCCTGGGGTCTCTTTCCAACGGGGGAGACTTGTAGGGTGCAGCTCCCCGAGTCCTCCCTCTTGAACGCAATCGAGACCGGTGTCGGGTCTCATTTTCCACCGACTGTCGTTGTCGAGGAGAAAGACTTCGCCTAGGAGACCTCCGGCGATACCCTATCTTCTTCCACTTCCTCCGAGATTTGGTGTCTGCTTCCTCGCTCAGTCTCTTCTTCAAGGCATGACATTCCTCGGTGGAGTGTGTCGTACTGCCATGGAAGCCGCAATACTTCATCGGTGGCTCTGGTTGTTCGGTGTCCACCATCTCAACCAGTTTTCGCTTTCCAACCCACTGATCCTTCCCCAGGCAGAGATCCTTTCCTCGGGTTGGAGCCGGAGGTTCCCTCCTTTCTGATCGCACAACTGCAGGAGGAGGGACCCCGGCTAGTTCCTTGCGGCGGGCGTGTTGCACTTCTTCCCCATTGGCGTGCTTGACAGACCTGTTGGTGCAGGAAGCACCATATCGAACCTGTGTTTTGATATTGGCAAAGGATTCAAAGTTAAGTTTATTTGTGATCTAACGTTGTTCACTGAGTGTGCAGAAAAAGCCCTAGCGAAGGACTGCTAGGCACTGGTAAAGGAATGCCAGGAAAGAAAGCCCTAGCGAAGGAATGCTAGGCACTGGCGAAGGACTGCCAGACAGGAAAAGCCCTAGCAAAGGACCGCTAGGCTCTGGCGAAGGACTGCCAGAATGGACAAGCCCTAGCAAAGGACTGCTAGGCAACTGGCGAAGGACTGCCAGCATCCAAGCCCTAGCGAAGGACTGCTAGGCAACTGGCGAAGGACTGCCAGCATCCAAGACCTAGCGAAGGACTGCTAGGCTCTAGGCGAAGGACAGCCTGGGACTAAAGCCCTAGCAAAGGAATGCTAGGCACCGGGCGAAGGACAGCTCGGCATCCAAGCCCTGACAAAGGACCGTCAGGCAAAAGTCCAACTGGAGGATCCGGTTGGCACCAGGTAAATTCTCCCGAGAGGAGTAGGTGAGGACGCGTTCCCCTTGAGGGAACATTAGGCGTCGGTTCGACCTAGGGCTCCATTTTGGAGATCCAAAGTCAGAACCAAGACAGCTAAGGCTGTTTTAACTAACTTATTATTTGCTGTTTTGGACTAACCCTGGATGCAGGACCGAAGGACTGTGTTTCTGCAGCTCAGAGAGCCTCAAAGGAGTGAGGCCGTAGCTGAGCAGGGCGCCCCGGATGTGTCGGGCGCCCCAGAGTCAACCCAAAGTCAGCAGAGAGGTAAACGCCCCGACAGCAGCGCAATTGGGGGCACCCCGCGTGTGTCGGGCGCCCCGCATGTCGGGCGCCCCGCGTGTCTCGGGCGCCCACTGTGCCACGCCACTGAAGGCGGCTGCAGCTCACCCTCGCGAAGCCTCGGTGATAAAGTTTGACCGGTCAATCGGGCGCCCCGTGCGCGTCGGGCGCCCCAGTCAACTGTTATCCCGAAGTCGAAGCGATCAGTCACGACCGAGAGCACGCCGGATCAGAAGCCACGTGGAGGGCGCCCCGAGCATGTCGGGCGCCCCCTGCCCTATATAAAGAGGGCCTCGACCCTCTTCAAAGAACAACTAATTCCTTCGACAACTCTACGCTCTTCTGCTTCCACGACACGCTCCAGAAAGCTGCCAACTCAAGCCGACGACGTCCCGCTGCTCCAGAACTTCAATCTTCACCGGACGTCGGTAACAAGAGTTGTATTTAAAGTTTACTATTCTGCCTTATTGTAAAATCTAATTGTAAACTTTGCGAACTTATAGAATTGCCCGCAGAAAACGGTCAACGACCGTGGGCCTTGGAGTAGGAGTCGACCCAGGCTCCGAACCAAGTAAACCAGCTGTGTTTGCGTTATTGTGTTCTCTTTTATTTCCGCTGCGCACCCGCTCTTTTTAAATCCGAACGAATTGCGACATTCACCCCCCCTCTCTCGCATTTCTCGATCCAACAAGACCGCCCTAGAAAGTCATCAAAACTGGTGGGCAGCTTCTTCACTAGAGATCGAAAGACATCCCCTTCCGAGAGCCCCTGGGTGCAAGCACTGACGAGGATTTCCGATATCGCTGTTGACACATCCTGTGCCACCTGGTTGAACCACTGGATGTACTCCTTGAGTGGTTCCTTTGGCTTTTGCTTGAGAGCAAACATATTCAATATCGTCTTCTGATAACGATGACTACTGGTTAAATGATGGAGGAATGCGGTCTTAAACTCTATGAAGGAGTTGATAGAACCTGGGGGCAACCTTTGGAACCATCGTTGGGTTGCTCCGGATAGGGTGTTCAAGAACACCCGGAACTTCACCGTCGTTGTACTGGTGCAGGAGTGTCGCGTTCTCGAATTTACAGATATGATCCTCAAGATCTGTCTTCCCGTCGTAATCAGCAATCCCAGGCCTACGGAACTGCTTCGACATGAGGTCTTCTACGATCTCCCATGAAAAAGGGGTAGAGGGAGCCTTTGGGGAGACTTTAAGATCTTCCCTCTTCCCTGGTTCCTCTTCTTATCTCAGCGCGCTGGAGGCAACTGAGTTAGCTTTTTCCACATCTCCTAGAGAATCTTGCCAGTGGTCCGGGACTACCCCGGCGTGTCTCCCTGGTGGTGAGACAGACCTCCGTGGTTGGGGGTGCGAGATGGAGATTTTGGGAATCTCCTCTCGCACAGAAATACCTCGTTGGGAGGCGGCTTGCTTGATTTGGTGATATTCGAGCGCCCCTTTGATGGCGTGGGCCACCAAGCAATCTAGTTCCTCTTTCGTCAGGATGATGGATGGTCCCGCCGGCTCTGCTATCGGTGCTCCTTCTGGTGCTTTACTGGTTTCCCACAGACGGCACCAAACTTATTTCGGAAGGAATCGACGTCGATGGCCAGTCACCAGGGTTCAGCCCACGCAGATGCTGATGCTAGAGAAAGATTTCTCACCCTGCGAGATTAACATGAGCGTTAATGGGAACACACCGGAGGTTGTCTGGCGGAGCCCACTCCAACGCTCAAGTCAGTGCCTCAGTATAGGAGATGGAAGGAAGCAAGGAGAAGATGCTTAAGTTAGAGAGTGTGTAACCCCTTTACCGGAGGGGTTGGAGTACCTTTTATACTTGAGGCGACAATTATACATGTCTCCACGATCTTCGCCACATCCCCTCGATCTTCGATTACTGTATAACCCTTATAACGGTCATCGCCGCCATGAAATCTGGACCGTTGCGATAATGAAGGCGTTAATGGCCGTGTATTATAGGTCATGATCATCCTGTGATTAAGGTGATGATTATCCATAAATCCGAACAAATGGGGACCGTAACGTGAGGTCGAGTGCTCCTTGGGCTCCGCTACCTCGAGGTGATCTCGGGGTCTTTTGGCCAGGGGGTCCCGGGCGTTTACCTTCCCAAGATGGTCTCGGGGACCTGACCTCCCAAGGTGATCTCTAGCATGCGTCATCCCGGGTCGGTCTCCAGGGTATGCCTGTTCGTGGTGTTCTCAGGAACCTACCTTCCCAAGGGGGCCTCGGGCACCACGTAAAGAGAGACATCCAAACTCGGTAGATCCTGCCACATAGCTTCTTCAGCCCACGTGTCAGCCATGGGGTGCTCAACCCCATCACTGACTATATAATCGAATCAGACCTCAGATATTATGGTGTACATGCTCTTAATCCCGATATTATAATGGGCACATGTACTTAATATCTATTTCTTTGATTTACCAGTGGGCGAGATTTATTTGTTAAATTGATGGGCCCGGTAAATTGGGAAATAATATTATATACATGGTGTGTCGTTGATTATAGAAGGAAATCGTGTCCTAATGCGTTAGGATGATGATGTCCCCTTGAGGAGCTCATAATGTTCATCATGTAAATCCTGCAGGTGGACTTGGTCCAACATAATGATAAGGTTGAGTGGTACTACTCATGGAGTTAAATATTAATTAATTAAATTGTCAGTAATTTAATTAATTAATGAACATATGAGATCTTAAACACGGAGAGATTATGTACACATAATATGGTGGATCCCATATCTTAATATGGGGTTGGTGCGGTAGTTCAACGATAACCCTTTAGTAGATTGGGTTATGATTAATGGATCGATCTTTGGATCCGTTAGGAGACCAAGATCCAACTCTTCCTCATTGTTGGGGCAATCGACCCTGAGATGATCTGGCGGATCATGATATTTTGATGTGTGGGCAATATGGTTAAGTTAGGATGTGTGTTGTTCTCATATGTGTACATGAGTGTGCAGGTGTACAGGTACACATGGACTTGGTTGATGTCTTCAGGTGAAGGATGACATGGAGGTAAGCTGGAGGCTTGCGTGCGCATCCGAGGGACCGTTGGATAGCAGGGATGATGAGCCGAGGGACGCAGACTTCGAGGCGTACGTGAAGGGTGGCATGGAAGCAAGCTGGAGGCTTGCGTGCGCATCCGAGGGACGAGGGCCAAAGATGAAGAGGGTGTGAAGGCAACAGTCAAGGCTGCTGGAAAAGAGTCAACTGAGTTGTGAGGGTCTGAGTATGTGTGTTTATACTCAGGGGTTAAGCCGGGAGGGTTTGAGTGCGGAGAGACTTGTACTCGGGAGTAAAACCCTAGGCTTAAGTGTGTCCCAGTCGACTGGCCCAGGGGTAGTCAACTGGTATAGGCTGAAATAGGCTGGCAGATTCAAACGTTATGCTATAACGTTCAAATCTGAGTGGGACCAGTCGACTGCCCCAGGGGCAGTCGACTGGTAGCGGCTATTTCAGATTCGAGCCCTATTTAAAGGGGCTCGTTTCCTACTATCTCGCTTGATGAAACTCGCTTGGGTAAAGTGAGTTAGTAGTCTATTGTGATCAGAGAGCGTCCGAAGTGTTGTGGCAAGGTTTCTCCACCCACAAGGAGCGATAGATCTAGCCGGAGGTTATCCGGGGGTTGATCCACCGAAGGATTCTTGGATTAGTCACCCGATCGGGGTGGATACCAAGTAAATCAGGTTGTTAACATTGCTTATTTCTTATTTACTTTGCATATTATTGTTTCCGCTGCGCTAACAACTTTGTAGAGATCAAAACCACGAAAAAGTGCTATTCACCCCCCTCTAGCACGCCAAAGACAATCCATCAGTTGGTATCAGAGCTAGGACCGCTATTGATTGGAATAACCGCCAAGGGAGCAAAGCAAAGCTAGAGGGAATGATGGAGGATAAGCTAGGGGACCATATAAACTCACCACCACCATACGAGCATGAAGATTTTGAGTATTGGAGAGCTAGGATGAAGATGTGGCTCGGCATGGATTGGGAGTGCGTAATGGTGATAGAAGAGCCATTTGAGACCCCTAAGGACAAGCATGGAAAGAAGCTCCAGCCTAGGTATTGGACCAAGGAGCAACAAGAACAAGCAAGGGCCAATGAGAAGGTAATCAATATTTTGGTTAATATCTTGCCTACTAATATTTTGGGTGATGTAGGGAATTATAAAAATGCATATGAGTTGTGGAATAAATTGGAAAAGTGTCGTAAGAACCCTACACAAACTCAAGGAGTAGAGGAGCCCGATGAAATATGCTCAAGTGTCCAAGAAAACCAAAGAGAAGGAGAATTATCAAGTGATGAGAAGGAATCAAGTGAAAAAGAGTCCTTTTCGTTAGAAGAAAAAGAAGAAGTATCAATATCAAGAATTGAAGGGGAGGAGAGACCCTCATCCCCACTAGAGCAAGAGAAGACTCCCACCTCCACCAAAGCTAAATCAAGAGACCATATTATATGCTTTGGTTGCAATAAAAGGGGCACTACAAGGACAAGTGCCCACTAGGTAAAAAGGAGGTAACTTCTAAGCCCAAATCCATTCCATTTAAATCTAATATGGGTTGTAGGAATGAGAAAGCTCAAAACAAAAGAAAGAGAATTCGATGTTTCACATACGGGGAGCTCGGGCATTATCATACAAAATGTCCAAGAAGTAGAGAGCTTAAGAAGATGGAGCACCTTAGGAAATGGGAGAAAGAAGAAAGGAAGAGGAGCACTTATCAAGGGGGAGCCCCAAGGGTAAGGGAGGTAACCTCTGACTCTATTTATGCTTCAAATTTTTCCATGAATGCTCAAAATGTTTGTTTGAATGATAGAATTGATAACAATTGTGTGCCCATGCGTGTTTTTGGTTTTAAATATCATGATAGGAATAGAAACAATTTTGTATGCCAAAACACCAAAAATTCTAGATGCATGATAAATCTAGGATATCTAGGAATAAGAACCAAGGCATAAACTCTAAGAAAGGGAGAAATATGTCTAGAAAAATTGGTAGACCTAGAAATAATCAAATTAGATCTAGTGATCCTAAGGTTAGGGAGTTAGAAAAGGAAAATCAAGTGTTGAGAGCAAAACTTGATCAGTTAGAAAGAAACCTAGGAAGAGTCATTCAAGGGTCCAAAAGATTGAACATGATATCAAAAGACCAAAATCATAGGAATGGTAGACCAGGTTTAGGATACCACCCTAGGAGGGCTAATGATGATAAAATATCATATTCAAGGATGCCCTATAGCTATGGTAGAGAAAAAGTCAAAAATGGCAAAGAAAAGCCATTTAAAGGAAACGAAAAGAAATTGACAAAGGAAAAGGTCTATAGGGTTAAGAGAGTGATAGTGGAAGATCAAGAAGCACCGGAGGAGCACCGACGTGGTCTTGCCTTTGTAGAAGAGTTACCTAGGGAGGTAATTAGGGCTAGGAGCTCAAGGGAGAGCTCTGGAAGCCAAAGTGGGTTCCACGGTCAATGGATCTCAGGTGGTTTCCTTCTAGGAGATTAAAGAGAACTATAGAGTGTGCCAAGAGATTCAAAAGGCTAGGGTTGGTCTTAATCCTAGAAAATTGGCGCACTAAAGGGAAAATTATGGAGTAAAAGTGAAATTGGAACGTTAATTGAGAAACATTGGTTTTAATGCCTAACTACCATATAAATTGATGCTAATAATGGATTATGAATGAGTATGGGAAGGAGCATCAAGGTGAGGGTAAAATTAGAACTTTTGGGAAAGGTTTCATGATACATTTTAGAGAAACTCGAAGTTTGTACCAATCTTGGGATTTAGGATAACTTTGACTGAAATTATATTTTTCCCAGGTAAATATAGGATCCACAAATCTCCCCACAAGAATTCATGATTTTTGAAAATTTATGAAATTAGTTAGACATTTCTGAAGTTCGGATTGGTAATCTGAAAATCAGAAACCAGTCGACTGCCAGGAGGGTAGTCTGTTGGAAACGGGATGGCTAGAGGGGGGGTGAATATAGCCAATCACTTTTATCTTTGGCAAGTAACAAGTTTCTGCACTTAATCTGATCAGTAGCACAGCGGAAGAAATAAAGCAACAAAGCAGTGCAGTAAACCAAAATGGAAACCGAAAACAAACAACCACAATTAGCAAGATCGCTAACAATGAGGGTTTACAAGGTTCGGGGATAACTTGCCCCTACTCCTTGGCGTGCCCTTAAGGTGGGCGATCCCTTGATCTTCGGCAGATCAAGCCCCGGTTATCACCGGATATGAAGCAACCTCCTTCTCAGTGGAGAAACCTCTCCACAGCGTTTCAATCACATATAAATGTTTAAGCTCAATGAAACAACAAGAAGGATCTTACTCAAGCACTCAGCAAGGACAAGAACACAGCAAGCTTCCCTGAGCTCCACCCAGTGGCGATCTCACGCAAGAACCCTTCTTCGTGTCTTCCCACTGTCGGACTCCCAACTCCTTGTTCTCTCCTTCAAGCACTCAAGTAATGGATGATTGCTTCTCGAAAATCAGTAGCTTGCTCAAGATGATGAAACTTCAAGAACGCAGCAAGGTTGTTGTGGAGAACTCAAAGCGCAGCAAGAAGACAGTTTCAAAAACCTCTATTGAACTCAGCTTCCACGAAGCCATCTTCTGCGCTTTTGATTATCCACACAGCACCAGGTGACAACATCCTCCGTAGCCTCCAGCTACCACACTGCCAACGCCAGCTACCACTGAGCCCTCTCTGGTCTTCCTGAGATCCCCTCAGCCAAGCCCCAGTCTCGGCTCCAGTCTGCATCTCGGCCGTTGCAACCTGAAACGGAGAATCGGACAAACCTGCTCCAAGGAAAGCCTCCTTTGACCTCTCCTTGAGTGTTTGAATCCTCCCCTGTCACCTGCAGCTCAATCAGAGTGTTAGAGCAGCGTATCACACAGTAAATCAAATATTAGATGTAAGTGGCAGCAAATCGGATACGTTCAGACGCGATCAGAGCGTCTGACAGTGCATTTGAATTAAAGTGATCGGTCACCGGACCGATCAGAGCTACCCCTGATCGGTCACCAGACCGATCAGGCTAGGTCCAGATCGATCAGGCTCCGTCCTGATCGATCCCCAACGCTCGATTAGAAATCTCGATTTCTTTGTGACTTCTCCTGGATCGATCACTTGACCGATCCGAGGTTGTGGATCGTTCACCCGACCGATCCACCCCTTTCTTGGGCGATTTCTGAGCTTCGCAGTCCAGACCTCCTGATCGGTCACCAGACCGATCAGGCAGCCTCCTGATCGGTCACCAGACCGATCAGATCATGACCAGACCGATCAGATTATGACCAGACCGATCAGGCTAGAGCCTGATCGATCATAGTGAGGAACCTGCGACGCTGGATCATTCTCTGGAACGATTTGCACAGTGATCTTGATCGGTCTTCAGACCGATCAGGTTCAGATCAGCAAGGGAACTCAACCTCAACTGTTCGCTCCCTGATCGGTCACCAGACCGATCAGGAGCCAAGCAGTAGGTGAAACACACACTCCTTGATCGGTCACCGGATCGATCAGGAGCAGGACAGTAGGTTCCCAACCTCACTGTGTGCTCCCTGATCGGTCACCAGACCGATCAGTCGTTGCTGGATCGGTCACCAGACTGATCCACAATAGGGCAACGTGCCAGCTTCCCTGACCGATCACCAGACCGATCCAGGGACGTAAACATAGCCCTCCAAGCTAAGTTCTCTTCCACCTTAGCCCTCCAAGCTAAGGATTTTTCACCTAACCCTCCAAGTTGGGAATTTGCACCTAACCCTCCAAGTTAGGACTTTCACCTAGCCCTCCAAGCTAGGACTTTTCACCTAGCCCTCCAAGCTAGGACGTTTCACCCAACTCTTCTGGATTAGGACATTCCTAACCTAGCCCTCCAAGTTAGGACCTGACCCTCCAAGCCAGGACTTTTTCACCTAATTCTCCAAGATGGGAATTTCCACCTAACCCTCCAAGTTAGAACTTTTCACCTAGCCCTCCAAGCTAAGACTTTTCACCCACCTCTTCCGAATTAGGACTTTACATATACCTAGCCCTCCAAGCTAGGATTTTCAACACCTAACCCTCCAGGATAGGATTTTCCAACACCAAGCCCTCCAGACTAGGATTTTCCAAACCATGCCTGATCCCCGATCAGGACTTAAACACAATCATCATAATCATCAACCTAAACTTAAATCGGTGTTAACACCAAAACAACAATCAGGGCCAGACTGCATCAACAATCTCCCCCTTTTTGTTGTTTGACAACCCGATCTAAGTTTAGGGATTCTCAATCCATTTCCTCAAATCCAGAGTCATAGGGGAATCAGGATCCTCCCCCTACAACATGATCAACCTAAATTTAACCAACCAACACTCTCCACCTTTGTCGAACACTAAAAAGGGACTAGAAGGGCTGATAAGTTTAAACCATACTCCCCCTCAACCCTAGGGGTATCTCAAATAAAAAAGAATAGGATTGACTATTGATAATCATACGATCACATATGGCAAAACGATATCGAATGGCTAAACAGGCATATAGATCATATGAGCATGGTAGCATAGACATGAACATAGCAATGTAGCAAGCATGCAGATAATAGACAGATAATCAATATGGCATCAACAATAAGCATACTATCATGAGATAAAAACATAATCATGGCAATATAGCACGAATGCAAATAGTAGTCATTATAGCATCAACAAGTAGTAGGATAAAACATGTATCAGCATCATAAAGAGTAGGTTATAAAATATCCTAAGACATAACACGATGCAAGTCACAGACATCGAAATCCAGAGACGTGTGGCACAAAGCCACACTAAGCGAGTCAAGGGCATACAGCCCAAAAGTCAACAGGTCAAGTACACACATCATGAAAAGAGACAACAAACATCCAAGCTCAATGATCAGCGGGTGGGTCGTCATCGTGCATAAGGTTATCCATCGTCGCATCAGTAGGAGCAAAGGACCCTGGCGCAGTACTCGATGAAGGTGCACCTCCTGAAAATGTGTGGCTGCGCCACTCATCATACCATGTCTGCTGGAGGGCACGGGTCCCAGAGATGTCGGTCTCAATCGCTGTCAATCTGCGCTCAATAGAGCTGAACCGTGATCGGGTCTCCTCGCGGTGAGCCTCGCGCAACTGAAAATCCTGCTGGAAGGTCTGATCCAGCTCCGCAATCTGCCAGCGAAGATCAGGCTCCGGCTCGTCGTCATACTCGTCGTCAGCAGGAGGAGCCTCGTGTGGTGCCTGAAAATGTGGTGCTATGCCAGGCAGCTCACCAAGTCCGCGTCCATCCTTCCACACCAAGACCCCATCACGCTCACGAATGATAATACCAGACTTCGCAAAAGCTCGCCGACCCAACCGATAATCTTGCTTCACCATGGGCACGGTCCTGCCTTTGGTGACGTCAACACCAACTGACATAAGCCAATCAGTGATAATGTGACCAAAAGGCATATAAACCGTGCGACGACTCGGCTCACGGTAGGATAGGATAGACTGAAAAATGCTCTCCATAATATCAAAGTCCATCCGGCAATGCATGCCGTAGAGCATGAGGCAGTGGTAGGGTCGGATCTCGGCCAATGGCTTTGAAGTAATGGGTAAAATGCAATTTGTGATGATCTTGAAAAGGACATAATCAGCTGGAGCAAGGCGGAGGGCTGCAAAAGTGGGGAAAACTGGACCCAATTCGTCAAGCCCGGCGGGGCGAGGATGACCAAAAAAGTGCTGATAGATAGAGTCAGGGGTAACATCTGAAAACGGGCCTAGCAGAGGATCAGGGAGCTCTGGATAAATCGAATAGAGGTTAGGTGATCGTCGACCACCTAAGTATTCGGCTAAAATCTCATATGAAAAATCAAGGTTCATCTTCCCGACACGAGTAGTGAACTCGAAACCCCCTTGAGGACCTTGTTGTAGGTTGTTGTAGAATTCAGAGACTAGGTCGTAATTGATGGTCCGTACCAAGGAAAGAAGAAAACCCAGATTGTAGTAAGTGACAATCTCCATGACAGAGGGGCAGTACTCAGTTAGGAAGGGAACATCAATAGATCGACAGGGTAAAAGTTTGAAGGTCCTTGCTTGAAAGGCCTGTTCACAGGCCGCATTCGGAAATCGGGAGTTAGAAGACGGCTGTGGCCGTCTGGAAGGGGCAGAGGAGGAAGGGGCTTTCCCCCTCGCGCTGCCCTCAGCAGCGTCCTTGCCCTTGGAAGATCTCCTAAGGAGTTGAATTGATTGTACAATCATGATTAAATCAATTTGGCAAGGTGAACACAGACCAAATCAAGAATTGATCATATAAGATAACACCCAATCAGAGATAGAGAATGAGATGAACGATAGATTTGTTCATATGATCAAGTATGGAAAGAAGGGTCACGGCAAGTGCAATAGGGTCACGGTACAACAGCAAGAACAAAAACCAAAACATGGTTAGCTTCACAAAACATAGTTCATGATCTGTTTGAATAGAAAAAAAAGCCAAAAACTTACTTAGGTGCCATGGAGAAGTTCTTAGATCGGAAGAATAAGCTTGCGCAAAGAGAGACTCGGCGCAAGAGATGATCGCGAGGTCCTTCGGCGAGAGAGAGACGCAGGATGCAGGAAGAAAAGCAGGGCTTGGAGAAGACTCCTTATCACCGCACACTCACGAAAAGGGAGACGAGGGCACTGGGAAAAGCTCTCGTACAAGGTTGCGCAAGAAGGGTTTTCGGCGCTAGGGTTCGGGAGATGGAAGTGTTTCGCGAAGTTATTCGGTTGGTGGATCGGTCCACCAACCAGAATTTAATGCGTCTGAACGGATCACCGTTCGATCTGATCGCGCCCAGACCGATCAGGCTACAGCCTGATCGGACTTACCAGATCCTGATCGATCGGATGACCGATCAGACGCGCTCCTGATCGATCGGTTGACCGATCAGGACACGAACAGTAGGGTCCGGAGGAAACCCGCTGGGCTCCCTGATCGGTCTGTGGACCGATCACCATAGGGTGCCAGATCTGTCCGGGGACCGATCCAGGCTAGCTCAGTACACTTAGTCAAATTCCGGAAGGTCACGGCTTGCCTCGCTGATCGGTCTGTGGACCGATCACCTCAGGAAGGAGCCAGATCGGTCCGGGGACCGATCAGCCCTATGCCTGATCGGTCCGGTGACCGATCAGGGTTCCTGATACTCCCTGATACGAACTGAAATGTTCAGTTTCAGAATTTCTGAAACTCCACAAGAAGATCTGATGAAGTTTATCGAGCTTGGACATGATCTCATGACTAAAATTGATCCCTGAACGAGGATCAAAGGTCCTTATGGGTTCAATAATCACTTTGACCCATCCAAATGGAGTCAAACTCAATCAACAATCAATCAAGCAAATTCAATCAAGTTTTGGTTCCAAATCCAAGTTTCCAATCAAGTTTCCTTGATTGGAATGTCCAAGTATGATCATGGAGCCAAATACACATATGTTATGCATTGGTTTTCCCCATACTTGGTCACCACCGTGATTATTATCTCGTCAACTTAATTTCTCAAGGGATGCAATGACATTTTGAGAAATTTAGTTGAACCTAACATCTCACCCCATATCTAGCAAGCAAAAACGTTTTGTTAAACCTTATAGTTTGTGTGAGATGTCCCCAAAGTTACCCAATTGTTCCCCAACAATTTGAAATAATCATAGAGGGTTTGAATGCACATAGAAAAACTATGAAGCGCGACACATTCCCAACTCCCGTCTTAGAAAACTAAATTCATTTTCAGGAAGTGGTTTAGTGAAAATGTCGGCTAGGTTTGATTTGGACTCTACATGAGAGAGTACAATATCTCCCCTAGCTACATGATCCCTAATGAAGTGGTGACGCATCTCAATATGTTTGGTCCTAGAATGATAGACTGGATTTTTGGTTAGATTGATTGTGCTAATGTTATCACATAACACTTGCACACCCGTGTAACTCAATCCATAGTCCTCTAAAGTATGTATCATTCACAACAATTGTGATACACTCTCTCCCATGGCGATATATTCTGCCTCGGTCGTGGAGAGAGCAACGCAATGTTGCTTCCGACTTGACCAACTTACTAAGGACGAACCTAAGAATTGGCAACCCCCACTTGTGCTCTTCCGGTCCAACTTACATCCAGCGTAGTCGGAGTCCGTGTAGCCAATCAAATCAAAAGATTCGGTACGGGGGTACCAAAGACCTACACCAATTGTGCCATTGAGATATCTCAAAATTTGCTTAACAGTGACTAAGTGAGATTCCTTGGCACAAACTTGATACCTAGCGCACATACCTACAACAAATAGTATATCAGGTCGACTAGCTGTAAGGTATAACAGACTACCTATCATACTTCGATATTGAGTTAAATCAACGGGTTTACCACTCTCATCATTGTCTAATCTTGTGTTTGTTGCCATGGGAGTGGTTACCTCTTTTGAATCACTCATATTGAATTTTCGAATCATTTCTTGTGTATACTTTGATTGGTGCACATGGATACCATCGCGAGTTTGCTTGATTTCAAGTCCAAGGAAGAAAGTCAACTCTCCCACTAGACTCATTTCAAACTCACTCTCCATGTGTCCAATGAACTCATTTAAATAGCCCTTATTGTTTGAGCCACAAATTATGTCATCGACATATACTTGTGCTACAAATATATTGTCACCATCTCTTCGTAGAAATAGTGTAGGGTCTATTTGGCCTCTAACGAAGCCCTTGTCAATCAAGAATGTCGACAACTGCTCATACCAAGCCCGGGGTGCTTGTTTAAGACCATAAAGTGCCTTTTTTAGCTTGAACACGTGGTTTGGAAATTCGGTACTCTCAAACCCCGGAGATTGTTCGACGTAGACCTCTTCTCGAATTAAACCATTTAGAAAGGCCGATTTGACGTCCATTTGATATAACTTGAAACCACGATGTGCTGCAAATGCAAGCATCAATCGGATGGACTCTAATCGTGCCACAGGAGCATAGGTCTCATCATAATCAAGGCCTTCAACTTGACTGTAGCCCTTGGCTACCAAGCGTGCCTTGTTTCTAATGATTTCTCCCTTATGGTTCAATTTGTTCTTGAAGACCCATTTGGATCCAATAATGGTGGTCTTCTTGGGTCTAGGGACTAAGTCCCAAACTTGACTCCTTTCGAATTGACCTAGTTCATCTTGAATTGCAATGATCCAATCGGGATCATTTAATGCTTCATCAATTTTCCTAGGTTCAATTTCGGAAATTAGGGCAACTTCATTAGCCTCATTCCGGAAGAATGATCTAGTTCTAGCCCCCTGATGGATGTCTCCAACAATCTGGTCCTGGGGATGACTAGAGGCTAGTCTAGTTTGTCTAGGAGTTGGTGGTGCTTCTTGAGCGGGTTCACCAGACACAAGTTCAGCCTCAGGATCCGGCTGATCAATGGGTTGTCTAGGTCCACCGTCATCAGACTCATCACCATCAACAACACTTGGAGTTTCATTCAAACTTAGTCTCCTAAGTTCGAGTTGAACTCCTTCTACATTTTCTGATTGGTCACTTGACTTTGGAATTTCTTCAAAGACCACATCAGAAGATTTCTTCAACTAATCTAGACTTCTTGTTGTAGACTCGGTAGGCTTTGCTGACGAGGGAGTACCCGACTAGTATCCCTTCATCAGCCTTTGCTGTGAACTTTCCAAGGTGGTCCTTGGTGTTTAGAATGAATACCTTACAACCAAACACCCTAAGGTGTTTAACCGTAGGTGGTTTCCCAAACCAAAGTTCATGGGGAGTCTTTCCTAGAAACCTAGAATGAGGACTCTGTTTTGCATATAGCAAGCTGTATTTACAGCTTCGGCCCACAAGTAACTCGGGAGTGAGTATTCATTGAGCATGCTTCGTGCAGCCTCTTGAAGTACACGATTCTTCCTCTCTACAACACCATTTTGTTGTGGTGTTCTAGGAGTAGAGAACTCATGCTTATGACCTCTATCTTGACAAAATTCTAAAAACCTTTGATTTTGAAATTCACCTCCATGATCACTCCTAATTGTCTTAATGGTTGATAATTTTTCATTTTCAACTCTTCTACAAAAAGAAATGAAAACATCTAAGGTTTGGTCCTTATATTTTAAAAAGTAAGTCCATGTGTATCTAGTAAAATCATCAATGATCACAAAGCAATATCTACTTTCATTCAATGATATGATGGTACTACAATCAAATAGATCCATATGAAGTAAATTTAGTGTATTGGAAGTACTTACAGCGCTCTTACCTTTATGTGCAGATTTTGTTTGCTTACCCATTTGACATGCATCACAAAGTTTGTCTTTTTCATACTTGATGTTCGGTAAGCCACGGACTAGTCCCTTGTTGGCCAACTTCCGGATGTTCTTCATGTTCACATGTGCTAGCCTCCGGTGCCAAAGGGTAGACTCTTCTTCTTTTGACATGAAACACTTAGCAGAAACATTAGTAGCACTTTTAAATGAAACTTGATAAATATTGTCTACTCTTGTTCCTACTAATACTGTGTCCAAGGTGTCATTGTGTCTAACTAGACATTGACTTGGTTGGAAGTCAATTGTGTAACCCGTGTCACACAATTGACTGACACTTAGGAGATTAAATTTCATCCCCTTGACTAGAAGGACATTTAAAATTCTAAGACATTCGGATATTTGAATGTCTCCTATTCCTATGACCTTAAGACTACCATTGTTACCAAATGATACATTACCTCTACTTTTCTTGTGAAGTGTGGTAAACAATGATCTATCCCCGGTCATGTGTTTGGAGCATCCACTATCAACGAACGAAGTTGATAGATGCTCCCCCTCAATCATAACCTACACAATTCGAAAAATAGAAGTTTTAGGTACCCAAACCTTGGGACCTAAAACATCAACTAAACATGACTTAGGCACCCATGCCTTGACAACTTTCTTTTGAGTTTTGGGTGTCCTAGATTGTCTCATGTCAGTCCTAGACATGAGAGACACAAATGAGGGTTCCTTAGGGCGGTAACCAATACCGACCCTATTGTAAACTGCCCTTTGGGCATTTAGGATCATATCTAGGGTCTTAGAGCTAGTTGAGAACTTCCCAAGAATATTCTTGAGCTTCTCAACCTCACTCTTCAATGATTGGTTTTCCTCTACTAGCAGTTCATCATGCGAAACATTTACTTCCTCAACCTTAGAGGATTTCAAATTTACGATCTCATGTTTCAAAGATTTAATTTCATCTTCTAGCAAGTCAACATGCAAATCATCAATGTTATCATCTCTAGATGCCTTCAATTGATCAATTTCAAATTGCAATGCTTTAACTTTATTTTTGGACTTTTTAAGCATACTAGTCAAACATGCAATTGCTCTATAACACGATGATGATGAAGCCGCGTTTGATGAGCTTGAAGATTCATCACTTCTCTCCTCTCCAAGAGCCATAAGTGTCACATGCCTTGTGCTCTTCTCCTCCTTCTCTTCATCGGATGAGCTTGAAGATGACTCATCCCAAGTGGCCTTCAAGGCCTTCTTCTTCTTCTTGGATTTCTCTTCTTTTCTTTTGGATTTCTCTTCCTTTTTCTTAAGCTTTGGACATTCATTCTTGAAATGCCCTTTCCTACCACACTCAAAGCAAGAGGCATTAGTCTTATCAAGTTTGGATTCACTAGTGTTACCTCTACTCTTGAAACGTCGATCCCTTCGCATCATCCTTCGCACGAAGTTCGCCATTTCGGATGAGGAGGAGTCACTGCCATCTTCTTCGGAATAGGACTCGGATTCGGAAGAGGATGAAGATGAAGAGACTTCCTTCTCTTTCTTCTTCTCCTTCTTCTTCTTGTTGGTTCGATCCCCTGCAACTAAGGCAATCCCCTTCTCCTTGGGGCCTTTGTTAGCTATCTCATGCAATTCCATCTCACAAAATAAATCATCTAACTTTACAATAGATAAATCCTTGGATACTTTGTAGGCATCCACCATGGATGACCACAAAGCATTCCTTGGAAATGCTTTCAAGACATACCTCACAAGGTCGCGATTCTCGACCTTTTCATCAATTGAATGAAGTCCATTGAGGACTTCCTTGAACCGGCTATGAAGCTCACTTACCGACTCATTCTCCTTCATGGAGAGATTTTGGAGTTGATTGAGGAAGTCCCTCTTTGCAATTCTTGAGTCCCGGGTGCCCTCGTGGAGCTCAATGAGTTTGTTCCACAAGTCCTTTGCACTTGTGAAAGGTCCAACCTTGATGAGTTGGTCTTTGTTCATGCCACATTGTAGAGTGACAACCGCCTTTGTGTCGGCTTCACTTTTTCGTGTTTGTTCGGCAGTCCACCGTGAAGACTCGAGTTCTTTGCCTTCATCATCCTTAGGAGGGGTGAATCCCTCCTTCACCGCGAACCAAGTATGGATATCCATCTTCAAATAGTATTCTATCTTTGATCTCCAATATTGAAAGTCGGCACCATCAAAGAATGGAGGTCGGGTGGTGGAGAAGCCTTCTCTCAAAGCCATCTTGTTGAAAACTCTCGGATGTTAAGCCGTGTACAGAGCCCCAAGCTCTTATACCACTTGTTGGAAACGGGATGGCTAGAGAGGGGGGGGTGAATATAGCCAATCACTTTTATCTTTGGCAAGTAACAAGTTTCTGCACTTAATCTGATCAGTAGCACAGCGGAAGAAATAAAGCAACAAAGCAGTGCAGTAAACCAAAATGGAAACCGAAAACAAACAACCACAATTAGCAAGATCGCTAACAAGGAGGGTTTACAAGGTTCGGGGATAACTTGCCCCTACTCCTTGGCGTGCCCTTAAGGTGGGCGATCCCTTGATCGTCGGCAGATCAAGCCCCGGTTATCACCGGATATGAAGCAACCTCTTTCTAGGTGGAGAAACCTCTACACAGCGTTTCAATCACAGATAAATGTTTAAGCTCAATGAAACAACAAGAAGGATCTTACTCAAGCACTCAGCAAAGACAAGAACACAGCAAGCTTCCCTGAGCTCCACCCAGTGGCGATCTCACGCAAGAACCCTTCTTCGTGTCTTCCCACTGTCGGACTCCCAGCTCCTTGTTCTCTCCTTCAAGCACTCAAGTAATGGATGATTGCTTCTCGAAAATCAGTAGCTTGCTCAAGATGATGAAACTTCAAGAACGCAGCAAGCTTGTTGTGGAGAACTCAAAGCGCAGCAAGAAGACAGTTTCAAAAACCTCTATTGAACTCAGCTTCCACGAAGCCATCTTCCGCGCTTTTGATTATCCACACAGCACCAGGTGACAACATCCTCCGTAGCCTCCAGCTACGACGCTGCCAACACCAGCTACCACTGAGCCCTCTCTGGTCTTCCTGAGATCCCCTCAGCCAAGCCCCAGTCTCGGCTCCAGTCTGCAGCTCGGCCGTTGCAACCTGAAACGGAGAATCAGACAAACCTGCTCCAAGGAAAGCCTCCTTTGACCTCTCCTTGAGTGTTTGAATCCTCCCCTGTCACCTGCAGCTCAATCAGAGTGTTAGAGCAGCATATCACACAGTAAATCAAATATCAGATGTAAGTGGCAGCAAATCGGATACGTTCAGACGCGATCAGAGCGTCTGACAGTGCATTTGAATTAAAGTGATCGGTCACCGGACCGATCAGAGCTACCCCTGATCGGTCACCAGACCGATCAGGCTAGGTCCAGATCGATCAGGCTCCGTCCTGATCGATCCCCAACGCTCGATTAGAAATCGTGATTTCTTTGTGACT
This sequence comes from Boesenbergia rotunda, assembly GCA_024364735.1. NCBI lineage: Eukaryota > Viridiplantae > Streptophyta > Magnoliopsida > Zingiberales > Zingiberaceae > Boesenbergia > Boesenbergia rotunda. The sequence goes on along the minus strand of JAGFNQ010003540.1, from coordinate 422,704 downwards.
TCTCCTGGATCGATCACCTGACCGATCCCAGGTTGTGGATCGTTCACCCGACCGATCCACCCCTTTCTTGGGCGATTTTTGAGCTTCGCAGTCCAGTCCTCCTGATCGGTCACCAGACCGATCAGGCAGCCTCCTGATCGGTCACCAGACCGATCAGATCATGACCAGACCGATCAAGCTAGAGCCTGATCGATCATAGTGAGGAACCTGCGACGCTGGATCATTCTCTGGAACGATTTGCACAGTGATCCTGATTGGTCTTCAGACCGATCAGGTTCAGATCAGCAAGGGAACTCAACCTCAACTGTTCGCTCCATGATCGGTCACCAGACCGATCTGGAGCCAAGCAGTAGGTGAAACACACACTCCCTGATCGGTCACCGGATCGATCAGGAGCAGCACAGTAGGTTCCCAACCTCACTGTGTGCTCCCTGATCGGTCACCAGACCGATCAGTCGTTGCTGGATCGGTCACCAGACCGATCCACAACAGGGCAGCGTGTCAGCTTCCCTGACCGATCACCAGACCGATCCAGGGACGTAAACTTAGCCCTCCAAGCTAAGTTCTCTTCCACCTTAGCCCTCTAAGCTAAGGATTTTTTACCTAACCCTCCAAGTTGGGAATTTGCACCTAACCCTCCAAGTTAGGACTTTTCACCTAGCCCTCCAAGCTAGGACTTTTCACCCAACTCTTCCGGATTAGGACTTTCCAAACCTAGCCCTCCAAGCTAGGACCTGACCCTCCAAGCCAGGACTTTTTCACCTAATTCTCCAAGATGGGAATTTGCACCTAACCCTCCAAGTTAGGACTTTTCACCTAGCCCTCCAAGCTAGGACTTTTCACCCACCTCTTCCGAATTAGGACTTTTCATACACCTAGCCCTCCAAGCTAGGATTTTCAACACCTAACCCTCCAGGTTAGGATTTTCCAACACCTAGCCCTCCAGACTAGGATTTTCCAAACCATGCCTGATCCCCGATCAGGACTTAAACACAATCATCATAATCATCAACCTAAACTTAAATCGGTGTCAACACCAAAACAATAATCAGGGCCAGACTGCATCAACACAGTCGACTGCGAAAACCCACAGAATGTAATTACACTCTGGCCCAGTGGACTGCCCCTGGGGCAGTCGACTGGTACGCGGATTTTATAAAAGACAAGGGCGCGTCGGGGAAAGCTTTGGGTTTTGGCGATTTCCCGACGACTTTCACCTCTCCTAAGCTCCTCCTTCGATCTTAATCCCCTCCAAGCCCTAAAAATCCTTCCTAAGTCATCCTCCAACCTTGATCTACTTCTAGGGTTTGTTGAAACCTCTCTTCTTCAAGCCATACTCTCAAAATCAAGTAATCATGAGGAGAATGAAAAGGTATTGCGTTTTAAGGTTTATTTTTCTCGGTTAAACCATATTTTGGCACTAACATGGTATTTTCGCATGATTCTTTGATGTTTTTCCTGTTTGGGGGGGGGGTTGTCTTAACATGCATGGGTATGTATGGTGTTTAGAATGTCCTCTAAGAGACCTAGGGGTGAGGGATCATCCCGACAAGGTCAGGGAGAGTCCAGGTTTAGGTCCCTGGAGTGTAAGAAGCGTTTTGAAGAGAATGGATTTGTGGTAATGAATTGTAGATATCTGAACAGGACTTTCTTTTAAGAAAAGTCCCCTCAGTTAGCTGAAATGATCACTCATTTTCAACTGGATCAGCTGGTTTACTGCTAGCATGACATAGATATTGACTTATGTACAGAGTTTTATGCAAATTTGACTTGTATTGACTCTGATAGCAATTTGTATGAGTCTCGAGTTGCTGGTGTTCCTATTTCCTTCTCTATCATGGGTTTAGCCGGGTTCTACAGTGTAGGGCATCCAACAATGCATCTGTTTACTTTCCTACCGTTGTTGAACCATTAGAGTTTCCTGGAGTCACAATTGATCAAATTCACATGCATATTTTCAGGAGACATAAGAATGACTCAGAGCGTCTTTTTGATGCTAAACCCATGAGGCCATTTAGCCATGTCTTGTATAAGGTCGTCGTCGAGTGCATCTTGCCTATTGTCACCAAGGGGAGGTCTAAGGTCAGACTCCCACATTTGGTAATGATGTATGCTTTAGAGAGGAGGTTGGACATTGATGTCTCCCTACAGGTCTTTAGTTCCATCTGTCATTCTTCCCATAGTGTCAATGGGAAGATATATATGCCCTTCTGCCACATCCTGACCGAGTTTCTTCATTTACGTTTTGGTATCCATGTGGGTAGAGGTCAGGTTAGACACCTGTCAAAGGACTAAGATCAGATTGGCACACGCCAATTGTCCTTGGCAGGTATTGAGTGTAGATAGGGGATATTTGTTTGGAGGGAGCGTCCAGAGGCCGCTGACACAGATGAGGAGCCCGCCGAGCTGGTCACACGTGCAGAGTTCACCCAGCTTCGATCACACTTCCACAAGCTCCGTGAGGATGTTCACACCATCCAAGGGGTGTCCAGAGTCTCCAGCAGAGCCAGATAGCGACTCAAGGGAGGTGCACGGCCTCACAGAGTTCTACCAGGGATTCATGACCAGGCAGGAGGACATGTATGAGATGATGCAGCGGTGGCAGTTAGCATATCAGGGTCCTCCTCCTCCTCCTCCAGGCGACGAGATATAGTCAGTTTGACTTGATGATTTCAGTGTTGAGAGTGGTATCATTAGTTGATGTATTATGCCTCTCAAACACTTTCTAGTTTGCGGATTGCATTTATTTGGATGACTTCAGGGCATTGGCCCTAGATACTCTGTCAGGTCTTATGTCATGGCCATTTCTGTGTGTCTTGTATGAAACACCTAGGTATTACTTTAGTTTGCAGATTTATGACATGTGACTTGCTTTATTACTTTTCTATTAGCCTATTGAAATTTTACCATGACTAGATACTGTTTTGAAACTGCTTGGAAATTTTTAAGTGTTAATGGAGGTTGCTTTTGTGATCCTTGTATATGTGCTCATGATATGGTTTTTGAAATTTTATGTTGTTATATTATCTAATATGGTTTGGTTGGAAATCAAATAATGGTTTTATATATAGAAGGGATGATTATTTGGACTCAAGAGAAAATGAGGGGGAGTTCTTGTCAAAATAAAAATATATATATGAAAAAGGGAGTTTGGGAATCATTTTAAATGTCAAATGGAGTTGATAGAGAATGACACATATAGGATACCATGATTATAAGTCAATATTGATACAAAAGTGACATTATTTGAGAAGTGTTGAGTTTGTATCAAAAGTCAAGCACGGTTGATGTTTTTCATGTACCAAATTTTTTTAGGGTAGGGAATATCTTAACAATCGTGCTTGCAAAGTTCCACATTTTTTCAGATTTTCTAGAATTTTTTATTCGTTTCTGAATTTCGGCTGAAATTCTGAAAACTATGTATCAATCGACTGCCCCCAGGGCAGTCGACTGGTAGTATGGGCAGAATGGGATTTTGTGATTTCTGAAGGGTTTTTCAGAAATCTGGTTAAGTTCTATTTGGCACCATGGGTAGGGTTGCTTGGAGCAATCTTTTTGATGGTGTCAAAGGGGGAGAATTTGAGTGTTAAGTTGGGTTTGGGTTGAAACTTAACATAGGTTTGGTTATAAGATTTTAGAGTTAAGTTGGGAGAACTTAACTTGGGATTAGCAATAAGAATTGAAAGTTGGGAGAAAGCATAGGTTAAGGGGGAGGTTGCCTCTTGTGTGATATGCTTGAATTTCAATTGCTTTTGCTATTGTTATTACTATATGTTTACCTAACTTAACATATTGCTACACATCAAAAAGGGGGAGATTGTTGGGGCAATCAACCCTGAGATGATCTGGAGGATCATGATATTTTGATATGTGGGCAATATGGTTAAGTTAGGATGTGTGTTGTTCTCATATGTGTACATGAGTGTGCAGGTGTACATGTACACATGGACTTGGTTGATGTCTTTAGGTGAAGGATGACATGGAGATAAGCTGGAGGCTTGCGTGCGCATCCGAGGGACCGTTGGATAGCAGGGATGATGAGCCGAGGGACGCGGACTTCGAGGCATACGTGAAGGGTGGCATGGAAGCAAGCTGGAGGCTTGCGTGCGCATCCGAGGGACGAGGGCCAAAGATGAAGAGGGCGTGAAGGCAACAGTCAAGGCTGCTGTTAAAGAGTCAACTGAGTTGTGAGGGTCTGAGTATGTGTGTTTATACTCAGGGGTTAAGCCGGGAGGGTTTGAGTGCGGAGAGACTTGTACTCGGGAGTAAAACCCTAGGCTTAAGTGTGTCCCAGTCGACTGGCCCAGGGGCAGTCGACTGGTATAGGCTGAAACATGCTGGCAGATTTGAACGTTATGCTGTAACGGTCGAATCTGAGTGGGACCAGTCGACTGCCCCAGGGGCAGTCGACTGGTAGCGACTGTTTCAGATTTGAGCCCTATTTAAAGGGGCTCGTTTCCTACTATCTCGCTTGACGAAACTCGCTTGGGTAAAGTGAGTTAGTAGTCTATTGTGATCAGAGAGCATCCGAAGTGTTGTGGCGAGGTTTCTCCACCAACAAGGAGCGACAGATCTAGCCGGAGGTTATCCGGGGGTTGATCCACCGAAGGATTCTTGGATTAGTCACCCGATCGGGGTGGATACCATGTAAATCAGGTTGTTAGCATTGTTTATTTCTTATTTACTTTGCATATTATTGTTTCCGCTGCGCTAACGACTTTGTAGAGATTAAAACCACGAAAAAATGCTATTCACCCCCCCTCTAGCACGCCAAAGACGATCCATCACTCATGATCCCTATTGTAGCCTATATATATCTCATGAGTCATGAGACCAAGACACAACAATTAGCCCTAAACCTCTCTTGGTTCTCTCCTCTCTTCCTCTCTCTCCTAGGGTTAGATGGCGCAGGCGGCAAGGGAAGAAGGAGAAGCTTTTGGAGTTGATTCATTCTTCTCCTGTCATCCTCTCTTCTTCCTCTTGGGCGTGCACAAACCTAAAGCAAAGGAGAGTGGCCGACGGCAAGGAAAACAAGAAGAACTTCCTTCTTTTTGGCGCCAGTGGCAAGGGAAGGAGAAAGTGGTGGCTTGCGGCTAGGTTTTGATACAAGGAGAGAGTTTTTTGTTGAGGGAATCGACCCTTGAATGATTGGAAGATCATGGTTTTGATGTGTGGGCGAATAAGTTTAAAGTTAGAGTGTTGTGTTGTATTTGATATGTGTGATTGAGTTTGCAGGACTTGGAGAATCACACTTGGTGGACCTATCCGAGGGACGAGAGCCGAGGGAGGAGAGCTCCAAGGGCAAGCTGGGAAATGGACTTCAAAGGGCATACGTGAAGGGTGGCATGGAGGCAAGCCAAGGGAAGGCTTGCGTGCGCATCTGAGGGACGATAGCCAAAGGAAGAGGACTTCAAAGGGCGAGCCAAGGGAGCAGACCTGAAGGCACACGCGAAGGAGAAGGTTCGGAATGGCTGGAACTGAGCTGGGAGGCAGGGCAGTCGACTGGCCCAGAGGCAGTCGACTGCCAAAACTCACAGAAAGTTCGCAGCTTCAGACCAGTCGACTGGCCTTTGGGCAGTCGACTGGTATACCCCGAAACTAGCCGTTGGCTAGCTGTTTACTAGCCGTTGGCTAGCCGTTGGAAGGCATTTAATGCCAGGGCAGTCGACTGCCATCTGGGCAGTCGACTGGTGCGAGTCTGGACAGACTGCGAATCTGTCCTTTTCACCTATAAAAGGAGGCCTCGTTACACGTGTCTGTACAGTTCCGAACAGTAATGAAGTGCTGCCCAATCGTAGAGTGATCTTTTGCTTCCTCCACCATAATTCTACATCTGTAAAGAGGAAGCTACTGCTGTAAAGGTTTCTCCACCTCAAGGAGACTTTTCGATAATGAAAAGTGGTGCTCGCGGCGTGGATCCTTGGATTAGTCACCCATTTGGGTGGATACCAAGTAAAAAAATTCTTGTTAGCATTGTTATTTCCTTTACATATTATTTCCGCTGCGCTAACATCTGTGTAGAGATCAAAACGATCCGCGAAAGTGCATTCACCCCCCCTCTGCACGCCTACATCGATCTTTCAGTTGGTATCAGAGCCGGTGCATTTTGGAAGATCTAACAATCAACCAGAACATCTGTAATGGCGTTTCAAGAGGGATACTCCACCGCACGACCACCATTCTTCGACGGCAACGACTTCGCGTACTGGAAAGGTAGAATGCAGTACTATCTTATGAATGACATAGAAACTTGGATAAGTGTTGCAGATGGCTTCGAGGCGCCCGTCGATGAAAGAGGAGATCCTACCCCTATGAGAACATGGTCTAAAGAAGTGATGAAAAGGGCGCAGTCAAATGCCAAGGCCACCACTACACTGTAGTGCGGGCTCTCGAAGGAGCAACTGAACAAGGTGGGGCCATTCAAGAGCGCCAAAGAGCTATGTGACAAGTTGGTAGAACTGAACGAGGGGTCAAACGAGTCCAGAAGAGCCAAGAAGGACTTGTTGGTGGCCCAACTGCAATCCCTCTCCATGAAGAGCAACGAGACCGTCAGTCAGCTGCATGGAAGGGTAAAGGAAGTGATCAACGAACTCCATGTAATTGGAGAGAAAATCGAAAACCAGGATATCGTCAGGTATGTCTTACAAGCCTTCCCAAGAACCACCCTGTGGGCATCCATGGTTGATGCTTACAAGGTATCGAGGGACTTATCTTTAGTTAAATTAGACGATCTATTTTGTGAATTTGAACTGCACGAGCAAGCTAACATTTCGGCAAAAGAGAAAGGTATTGCTTTTGTTGCAGAAAAGGAGAAGAAGAGGAGAAAGGAAAAGAAGAAGGTGATCTACTCATCATCCTTAGACTCGGAGGAGTCAAGTGCCTCTATGGACAGTGACCAAGAGGCCTTTATGGTAAGAAAATTTCGTAAAGCATTTAAAAGTTTTTCTAACAAATCATATGCTAGGAAAGGGGCCAAAGGTAAGGGTAAACCCAAGGAGATAATCTGCTACAACTGTCATCAAGAGGGACATATGAAGAATGAGTGTCCCCAGTTGAAGAAGAGGGAGGACAAGAAGGAAGAGAAGAAGAAGAGTGACAAGAAGAGATCAAAGGGGAAGGAGAAGAGTGCCACGAACCTCAAGGCGACTTGGGATGATCCCTCATCCTCAGAGGAAGAAGAAGAGCAAGTCTCCCACTTCTCTCTTATGGCACAAGATGATTCAGACTCTTCAGACGATGAACGAAGCTCAAGCAGTGAAGATGAGAGCTCATCCACCTCATCATCATCAGAGTCAGAAGCTTCGGTAAGTGAGGTATACCACTTACCCTCTTCTACCTTAGTGAAAATTATTTTTAGCACGAACATGGATTTAGCTAAGGCTAAAAGTAGAATTAAGGACCTTAAGGAAGAAATTGCCATGCTTAGAGTAGAGACTATTAAACTTAAGGATTTGCATGCTAGCTCTACCTCTTCACATGTTTCACATATTGAAAATGAAAATAAGGAGTTAAGGAAATAAGTAGATGACCTCACAAAAGCCCTTAGGAAATTTCAAGTAGGATCAAGTAACCTTGATATGATCATTAACAGTCAAAGGGCGGTATATAACAAGGCAGGATTGGGCTATAGGCCTAAGACCAAGGAAGTAGCTTTTGTTTCACTTACCAGTAGGATTGGTGCATCTAGGAGACTAGGGGCTAGGGGAACCACAAAGAAGGCATGGGTACCTAAGAAATTTTTAAATGATTCTTCTGGATCAAAAATATGGGTACCAAAAGAGTGTTTTTTGTGTTTAGGTAAAAGTGAAGGAGGCCCCAACCTTGTGGATAGTAGATAGTGGATGCTCAAGATACATGACCGGAGATGTGAGCAAGTTCACCACTATTAGCTACTTAAGAGAAGGGACGGTCTCCTTTGGGAACAGTGGAAAGTTAAGGATCATTGGTAGGGGCACAATTGAGGTATCTCCCAATATTTCAATTCATAAGGTACTTTTAATTAAGGATATGAAGTTTAACTTATTAAGTGTAAGTCAATTATGTGATGCCGATTTTAGAGTAGAATTTCATGCTAAGAAATGTGTAATAAAACAATGTGAATCAAACACTATCATATTAGAAGGGTTTAGAGAAGCAAACTTGTATTATCTTGATCTATCTTATGCTACTAACAATGTTGTTAAGTGTCTCATGTCCAAAGAAGAAGAAGGGTGGTTGTGGCACCGGAGACTTGGACACGTCAACATGAGGAGCATTGCAAGAGTAGCCAAGGATGAATTGGTGAAGGGGCTCCCAATGATTAAGTACAAAAAGAACAAGTTGTGTGATGCATGCCAAGAGGGTAAGCAATCCAAAGCATCACATAAAGGTAAAACTTCAATTACCACTTCATTGCCTTTAGAACTTTTACATATAGACTTATTTGATTGCCATAGTACTCCATCACTTGTAGGAAGTAAGTATTGCTTAGTGATAGTTGATGACTTCTCTAGGTTTACTTGGGTCTATTTCTTGAAACATAAGGATGATACCCTAGAAATCTTTATAGGTTTTAGTAAAAGGGTTGAAAACGAAAAGAACATCAAAATAAACCGAATTAGGAGTGACCATGGTGGGGAGTTCCAAAACGCTAGTTTCACACAATTTTGTGTTGAAAATGGATACAAGCATGAGTTCTCATGCCCAAGAACTCCTCAACAAAACGGGGTAGTTGAAAGGAAGAACCGAGCCTTACAAGAAGCTGCTAGGACTATGCTTAATGCATACTCTCTTCCTAGCTACTTCTGGGCTGAAGCGGTTAACACCGCTTGCTATATTCAAAACCAGGTGTTAGTACATAGGTTTTTAGGAAAAACACTTTTTGAACTTTGGAATGGAAGAGTACCCCAAGTCCACTATTTTAGGGTCTTTGGATGTAAAGTCTACATCTTAAACACCAAAGACGACCTAAGAAAATTTGAGTTAAAAGTCGATGAAGGAATATTAGTAGGGTATTCATTGACTAGTAGGGGTTACAGAGTGTACAACAAGAGGACAAAAATAATTGAGGAGTCCTCAAATGTAAAATTTGATGAAACCACTAGTACTTACCCTAGAAAGGCTTCTATTGATAAAGATATAGAAGAAGTCCAACCCCTTGCCCAAAGAATCCAAGACCTACATTTGGAGGGCAATGATCAAGGGGGAGTAAGAAACACAATAGAGGATGAGGAAGAAGGAGTAAATGAACCTACAACCCCTAAACCCTTGAGACATCACCATGATCATCCCATTGACCAAATTGTGGGTGATGTCACTCAAGGAGTAAGGACTAGGTCATACTTTGGGGATCAAACTAGTCAAATAGCTCTAATCTCCCAATTAGAACCCAAGACCATTGATGAAGCATTGGGAGATGTTGATTGGGTCTTGGCCATGCAAGAAGAGCTAAACCAATTTGAGAGGAGTGAAGTATGGGAGCTAGTTCCTAAACCCATTGATTGTACCATTGTGACCACTAGATGGGTTTTTAGGAACAAATTAGATGACCAAGGTAAAATCACTAGGAACAAGGCTAGATTGGTAGCTAGGGGGTTTAACCAAGTTGAGGGATTAGATTATGATGAAACCTACGCCCCCGTAGCTAGATTAGAATCAATTAGAATTCTACTAGCCTATGCCGCTCACATGAGTTTTACACTCCACCAAATGGATGTGAAGTCGGCATTCCTTAATGGAATCATTAAGGAAGAGGTCTATGTAGAACAACCCCCAGGGTTTGTGGACCCTAACTATCCAAGACACGTATTTAAATTAAGAAAAGCCTTTTATGAATTGAAACAAGCTCCCCGGGCTTGGTATGAGAGGCTTTCTTCATTTTTGGTGTCTAAGGGGTTTAGGAGAGGAACAATTGACCCTACATTGTTCCTAAAATCTAAGGATAAGGATATATTTGTTGCCCAAGTCTATGTAGACGATATCATTTTTGGGTCAACAAATAATGACTTCCTACAAGAATTCATCAAGTGTATGGAAGATGAATTTGAGATGAGTCTTGTAGGAGAGTTAACCTTTTTCTTTACAACATGCTAAGGAAGCATCTACACCCATAGGAACTAATGTGAAAATGGATAGTGACCTTGAAGGCAAAATGGTAGACTCTAAACAATATAGGAGCATGATTGGTAGCCTCTTATACCTAATCGCTAGTAGACCCAACATACTCTTTGCGGTAGGTATGTGTGCAAGGTACCAATCGTGTGCCAAAGAGTCCCATTTGGTTGTAGTCAAGAGAATCCTAAGGTATGTGAAAGGGACCCTAAACGTCGAACTTTGGTATCCGAGAACCCCAAATGTTGACCTAATTGGATATACCGATTCGGACTATGCGGGTTGTAAGTTAGATAGGAAGAGTACAAGTGGAGGGTGTCAATTCTTTGGGTCTTCTTTAGTTAGTTGGAGTAGTAGGAAACAACCATGCGTTGCCCTATCAACAACGGAGGCAGAATATGTGGCAATGGGTGGATGTGTTTCCCAACTCCTTTGGATTATGCACACCTTAGAGGACTATGAGCTACATTACACCAAGGTCAAAGTCTTGTGTGATAATGTAAGCACAATCAATCTAACTAAAAATCCGGTTCATCATTCTAGGACAAAACACATTGAAGTGAAACATCACTTCATTAGAGACCATGTGGCAAGGGGAGACATAGAACTACACTATGTTGAATCAAAGTCGAACCTAGCCGACATCTTTACCAAGCCTCTTCCCGAATCGGAGTTTTCATCCTTAAGAAGAGGCATTGGAATGTGTTTTGTAGAAGTATAAAATGAACTTGGAGACCTTAGCTTTGAAAAAGGGGTGCTTGATCCATTAGGATGATACATTTGGCTCACTTGTGCTTGTGGCACATTGTTGGACCATTAAAAGTATCAAAATATCAAAACTAGACCAACTATGGGGGAGGCAAGTGTTTAATCAATGGACACCTTGCCAAAGATCATAGTTGGACATTTTAAACCTTTGAAAACCATTTTATGTGTTACATACTGTGCCATGTTTTTGAAAGTCATATATTTGCAAATTTGGTTTCAAAGTTTGGTACAAAATGTAGTAGTTTTCATAGCTTTTGGGTTTTTATCAAAAGTCATGCATGTTTGCAAATTTATATGGTTTAATATTTTTCCCTGATAGAGTATAATATTTCAAACATGTATGCAACATTTTACAATTTTTGGAATTTTCTGGAATTTTCTAGGAGTTTCTGAAATTCGATAGAAAACCTAAAAAATCAGACTAATAGCGTATCAGTCGACTGCCCCATGGGCAGTCGACTGGCACGCCTGTTTTTCAGCACTGTGAGAAATTTCAGAAATCAATAATTCTCACATTTGATGCCATAGGGTTTGGTTGCTTGAGGCAATCATTTTGATGGTGTCAAAGGGGGAGAATGGGTAGTTTAAGTTAGAATTTTGACTTAAAATGGATGATTTTAGGTATTTTTATCTAACTTAGACCTTGAAAGGTTAAAATTTTAACCTTAGAGATGATTAAGGGGGAGGTACCTCTTAGGTTCGGATATGTCTTACATTCTTATTGATGTTGTTAAGTGGAAACTTAACTTGGAATGTGATTAGAATTGAAACTGTGGAGAGGACATAGGTTAAGGGGGAGGTTGCCTCTTAGGGTTATTATGTCTCATAATGTTTCAATTGCTATCTTTTGATATTGCTATTTATCTCTAACTTTAACTTATTGCCACACATCAAAAAGGGGGAGATTGTTGAGGCAATCGGCCCTTGAATGATTGGAAGATTATGGTTTTGATGTGTGGGCGAATAAGTTTAAAGTTAGAGTGTTGTGTTGTATTTGATATGTGTCATTGAGTTTGCAGGACTTGGAGAATCACACTTGGTGGACCTATCCGAGGGACGAGAGCTCCAAGGGCAAGCCGGGAAGTGGACTTCAAAGGGCACACGTGAAGGGTGGCATGGAGGCAAGCCAAGGGAAGGCTTGCGTGCGTATCCGAGGGACGATAGCCAAAGGAAGAGGACTTCAAAGGGAGAGCCAAGGGAGCAGACCTGAAGGCACACGCGAAGGAGAAGGTTCGGAATGGCTGGAACTGAGCTGGGAGGCAGGGCAGTCGACTGGCCCAGAGGCAGTCGACTGCCAAAACTCACAGAAAGTTCGCAGCTTCGGACCAGTCGACTGGCCTTGGGGCAGTCGACTGGTATACCCCGAAACTAGCCGTTGGCTAGCTGTTTGCTAGCCGTTGGCTAGCCGTTGGAAGGCATTTAATGCCGGGGCAGTCGACTGCCATCTGGGCAGTCGACTGGTGCGAGTCTGGACAGACTGCGAATCTATCCTTTTCACCTATAAAAGGAGGCCTCGTTACACGTGTCTATACAGTTCCATACAGTAACGAAGTGCTGCCCAATCGTAGAGTGATCTTTTGCTTCCTCCACCATAATTCTACATCTGTAAAGAGGAAGCTACTGCTGTAAAGGTTTCTCCACCTCAAGGAGACTTTTCGATAGTGAAAAGTGGTGCTCGCGGCGTGGATCCTTGGATTAGTCACCCATCTGGGTGGATACCAAGTAAAAGAATTCTTGTTAGCATTGTTATTTCCTTTACATATTATTTCCGCTGCGCTAACATCTATTTAGAGATCAAAACGATCCGCGAAAGTGCATTCACCCCCCCTCTGCACGCCTACATCGATCTTTCATTTTTCTCTCTTCTTCTCTCTTCTACTTCTTCTTCCTCTTCCTTTGTTATCCTCCTTTGCCAGCGCACCCTTGAAGTAGAGCTAGGTTTTGGCCGGCGGTGATAAAGGAGGAGAAGAAGGTGGTGGCGGTGCAAGGTGAAGAGATTCTTTACCTTAGGGTTTCGGTGCAACCTTGGAGGAAGAAGTTGGTAGCCTTGGTGACTTCGTTTCTTGGAAGATCGTCGCCCACACGACGTCCATGAAGAGGATAGGACATACGATAGAAGATCGCGAGGTAAACAAGAGGTATAATTCTTATTTGGTTATTACTTGTATCTTGTATTTAGTTCTTATTATGTTTGTCATGGACCCCGAAGATAGAATACAAAAACCGACGATCAATTCATCGTCTATTCCGCGGCTAATTGATTAGACGAGTTAGATTGCTTAAACAACAAGTTTGTTCAAGCGATCACTCGAATCAATTAATACGATGATGAAACGGTTGCTTGGGAAATTTCATTCCATCCAGATTTATTTTAATCAATAAAATTTTAATCCAGGGACATGGAGAGGATTCCCATGCATAATTGAAACCAACAATGCCTAGTTTGGGATTGTAGAAGAAATATCCCTTCGTTTTCTTGGAATATCCTATAAAATAACACTTATCAGATTTGAGTCCAAGTTTATCTGAGACTTGACGTCGAACGTAAGCCTCACAACCCCAAATCCTCATAAAAGACATTGTAGGAATCTTTCCAATCCATATCGTATATGGTGTCTTTATGACGGTCTTTGATGGAGCTCGATTAAGTATGAAAAGAGTCATCTCTTGAGCGAATCCCCACAAGGAAGTAGGAAGATCTGTCTGACTCATAATCGATCGTACCATATCTAATAGAATATGATTTTTCTGCTCGGATACACCATTCCATTGTGGTGTTCCAGGTGGAATGAGTTGGGGTATGATCTCACACTCTGCTAGATGGTCACGAAACTCTTGGCTAAGGTATTCACCACCTCGATCTGATTGAAGCATCTTAATACCCTTGCCAAGTTAGTTTTGTACTTCACTCTTGAATTCTTTGAACTTTTCAAAGGATTCCGACTTGTGTTTCATGAGATACACAAAGCCGTATCTACTGACATCATCAGTGAAAGTGATGAAGTACTGATAGCCTTCTCTAGCTGTGACATTGAAAGGGCCACATACATCAGTATGTATGAGTCCTAACAAGTTTGTCGCTCTTTCGCCGTGTCCACTAATTGGAGTCTTGGTCCTCTTGCCTAGAAGACAAGATTCACATGTCTCATATGATTCAAAATCAAATGAGTCCAGTAATCCATCCTTATGAAGCTGGGATATACGACTCTCATTTATATGACCTAAGCGACAATGCCAGAGATACGTTTGGTTCAAAGCATTTGGTTTGAACCATTTGGTATTTATATTATAGATTAGGTTCTCTAAGTCTAGAACATAGAGTCCATTCATAAGTGGTGCACTACAATAGAACATGTCATTTAATATTATAGAACAACATTTGTCCTTTATGATAAATGAAAAGCCTTTCTTGTCCAAACAAGATATAGAAATTATGTTCTTAGTTAGTGCAGGTACATAGAATCACTCCTCTAGTTCTAAGATAAGCCCAGTGGGTAAAGACAAGGAATATGTTTCTACAGCTATAGCAGTAACTCTTGCGCCATTACCTACTCGTAGGTCCACTTTGCCCTTTGTCAATGCTCTAGTTCTTTTTAGGCCCTGCACATTAGTACAAATGTGTGATGCGCAACCGGTATCTAATACCCAACAATAAGAAATAGATAGATTGACTTCTATAACAAAAATACTAGAGGCAGAAGTCTCACTTCTTTTCTTCTTTACTTCCTCTAGGTAGAGTTTGCAGTTTCTCTTCCAATGCCCAGTCTCACCACATTGGAAATAGGTTCCTTTGTTAGGAACCCCACCATTGGCCTTCAGTGCAGTAGAGTTGGCATTGCCTTTGGCTTGGGACTTACCCTTGCCGTTAGACTTCTATTTACCTTTGCCCTTCTGTACCATCAGTACATTACTATTCTTGGTTTTCTTGAGATTGGGTTCAGCAGTTCTCAACATGCTGAGCATCTCAGGCAATGACTTGTCAATTTTGTTCATGTTATAGTTCATGACAAATTGATTGTGTTAGGATGTATACTAAAAGTCTTGGATTTTGTATATACATCAACATTTTGAAAGAGAATTACAAAATCACTTATGCATATTTATATTAGTATATGCATAAATGTCTGATACTGTGCATTATAGATAACATGGTGTGTGGTGACGCACAGAAGATCATTTTATCAGTCCCTTGCAGAGTATAAGTAGAGGCTCACAACCGAGATGGAATTGGATAAACCATTGGGATGATTGTAGTGTAATTAGGTGTGGTTTATCTTGACCATAGAATTATACTAGTGCACTTTATGTGAATTGAGCAGGACCAAAATAGAGGTGATCCAATTTGTACTGACTTTATAATTGGATCAGACCTCAGTTATATTATGGAAGTACATGCTCTGAATCCCAATATAATAACGGGCACATGTACTTAGTAGTTATTTCTTTGATTTACTAATGAGCGAGATTTATTCTGCTAAATCGATAGGCCTGGTAAGTTGGGAAATAATATTATCTACATGGTGTGCCATTGATTATAGACGAAATTCGTTTCCTAGTGCGTCGGGATGATGATGCCCCTTGATGAGCTCATAAGGTTCATCATGTTAAATCTTGCAAGTGGACTATGGTCCAACATGATGATAAGGTTGAGTGGTACTAGTCCAGCAGTTAGAGGTTGATTAATTAAAATTGTCAGTAATTTAAATTAATCAATGGACATTCGATATCTTAAACATGGGGAGAAAATGTACTCATAATAAGTGGAGCCCATATGTAAATATGGGGTTGGTGAGGTAGTTCAATGGGTAACCTTTAGTGGAATGGTTCTTCATTAATGGATCGAGTTTGGATCCATTAGCAGGCCAAGATCCAAGTCCTCTTCATGGTCCCTATTGTAGCCCTATAAATACCCCATGGTATCATGAAACCAAGAATTAATTAATCCAATTAATCATCTAACAAGCCAACAAGCCAAAAACCAAAACCCCTCTCTCCCTTCTCTCTCCTAAGGTTGCGGCAACCCCTCTTGTAGCCGGCGGCAACAAGGAGAAGAAAGAGAAGGGAGTGACCACTTCTCCTCCGGTTTCTTCTTCCTCTCTACTCCCCTTTGGCCGGAGCACTCCCTGAGCTAGCTGGATCTGGCGGAACAAAGGAGACAAGAGGGCAGTTTGTGGTGTTTGTCCCGCAACAAGGAAGAAGGAGGAGGAGTAGTTAGGTTTCGGTTCTCTCCATCTTCTTCCTCTTCCTTCACTTCCTCTCTTGTGGTCGGAGTCTTCTTGGAGCAAGGAGTAGGTCCGACAGGCCAAGGAGGAGGTGGGTTGCCAACGGTGCAAACTTGAAGGAGCTTCTTTCCTTTTGTGGTCGGTGCAAGTGGAAGGAGGAAGAATATTGAGTAGGGTTCGGTTTCTTCATCACCTTCCTCTTTATTTACTTCCTCTCTTGTGGTCAGAGTCTTCTTGGAGCAAGGAGTAGGTCCGGCAGGCCAAGGAGGAGGTGGTTAGACCGGCGGCGCGAGCTCGAGGAAGTTCTCTTCCTCACTTGTGGCCGTGCAAAGTGGAGGAGGCCTCTCTAGGGTTTCGGCCAAGCTAGGGAGAAGAGAAGGTGTTCGTTGGATTAATTGGAGGCCCTTGGTGATTCCGGTTCTTGGTAGATCATCGCCCACATGACGTCCAAGAGGGGAGAGTCATACGATAGAAGATCGCGAGGTAAAAGAAGAGGTATAACTTCTCTTTGGCTCCTTTTTCTTTCTATCATTTTATGTGATGTTTAATTAATTATCATGGGATTAATTATTTGTTAATTAATGTTGATAATTAATTATGTCATGGACCCCGATAATAAATACCAAAACTGGCTATCCGGTCGTCGTCTTTTCCACGACCAATTGGTTAGGCGAGTTACAAGGCTTGAACTTTGAGTTCGACTAAGTTGTAACTCGAATCAATCAGTATGATGACGAGACGGTCGTTTGAGAGATAGGTCTCCATTCGGATTAAATTTTTAATCCGTAGACATGGAGAGGTCTCTCATGGACGACCAGGTATTTTCTTAGGAAACCCGCTAAGCCATACCCCATACCCAGACAATTGGTATCAGAGCTGAGGTTTCCGATTTTGTGTGTTTAGGATTCGATTACTTTTTGCACATTATCATGTATTTTATTTTTACCGGATAATAGTAGGATGTGCGTATGCTAACTCTTTGTTACATGCACGAGATTCTAACTATTATGGCTTAAATAAATGTGTGTATGTGATTGATTGTGCATGATTGTAATTAATTGAATCCTCGGGGTTGACGAGGCTAGATAGGTATTTAATTTTTGTAATTAAATACGACACATGTTTAGTCGAGCTTTTTATTTACTTTCGATCTAGATTATATGTACACTCCTTTGTGGAGTATAGGATAGATGGATGTAAATAAGTGGCTAGTCATCTCGGCTCGGAGATCCCTGCAATGGTGGCTTGCGCATGGTGTAGGGAGGAGCGGACGAGGTGACGACACTACTGGAGGCGCATTGGAGACCAAAGCCATGATAGTTGAAAAAATCTAGGATTTTTCTTATTTATTATTTTAGTTTATGTGCTTGTCGTGTGTGTGCATGAAAATTCCTCATTATAATTAACTAAGTGGGAGGGGGACCCTAAGGGTCCCGCAGCCTCCATTACTAATTTGACAGGTGATGCGAACAAGTCTGCGCGTCGGCTCTGAGTGCCTTCCTCCTCAACGGATGGGCTTGTTCTACGGATCACTAGGTCAGACATGATTATAGAAAATTATTTAGGAGCGTGTGATTTTCCCCAACGGAAGACACATAATCCGAGGTAATTGTCTTAGTATCGTGTAATAGTAAACACTTAGATGAAAATAATAGTATCCTCCTTAATGGAGTCACTGCTATTATTTGTAGGGTCGAAGAGGACCAACTATTAATTTTATTTGTCAAAAAGTTAGGTTGACAAGATAATAAAATTAGTGGGTAAAACCTCCTCTTATAAATGTAGAATTCGTATACGTCCACACTATCGTGGCATGTGAAATTCTCGGTGTTTTGAGGTGTTGGTTGATTTCAAATTTATTGTTTTGAGTAATCAATATGATTTTGAAATCTAAAGTTGTAATTATTGTGATTCTCAGGTATTTTCAAAATGGATTTAGACCCACTTGATTTAATTCTAAGAGAAAACCAACTTAATGACCCTAATAATAAAGATTGGGAATTAAACCTGGACTTTGTCACAACTGCCGAGGAATCCAATTGTGAGCTTGTCGAGTTCCGTGCTGAAAAGTCCAGCGTGATTATTGAAGAAGAGGAGATGGATTATTTTAGGCAGTGGTTAGAAGCAGACGAGATGGCTCAGAGTCATCAATATCAGGCTTCTTCCATTAACAGTGATAAAACGTCCAATCTCGACGAACTCTTCGAACATCATAATCGGGCCGCTAGGCAAGAGGTCATGAGAAACTTGACGACAACCACAATGATTGAGGGTATGCCCGTAAGGGAACATGTTCTCAAAATGATGGCTTGGCTAAAGGAGATGGAAATCCTTGGAGCAAAAATCAATGGGGAAACCCAGGTCGATCTCATCCTCCAATCTCTACCAAAGAGTTTTGAGAAGTTTCGCCTAAGCTACAATATGAACAAATGTACATATTCGTGGGCGGAACTTCTGACAGAACTCTAGGCGGTAGAAGGGTTTTCTCCTCAGAGTTCACATACTTTCGTTGCTCAAGGGGTTTCTACTTTTAAACCGAAAGGCAAGAAGAAGAAGAAACAAGCTGAGACAAAGAAAATGGCTGGATTACAGGGACCTCAGGGTAGCGTGAAGAAGCCGAAAGGCAGGTGCTTCACGTGCAAGCAGTTTGAACATTGGAAGGCGGATTGTCCTCGCCGTCAGAAGAATAATTCAGGTATATCTTTTTCTTTTGTCGTTGTAACATGTTTAGCGGTGTTATCTATCGGTACCTGGTGTGTAGATACGGATGCAACTAATCATGTCTGCATTTCTTTGCAGGGGTTCTAGGAAACCCGATGACTAACTGAGGAAGATCACCATGGGATATGCTACGGAGATTACTACTATTGCAGTGAGAGTTATTTATTTGTCTTTAGATAGAAAAATAAAGTTTTGGTTTTAAAAAGATTACTTTTATGTACCTAATTTTTTAGAAAGAACTCCAGTTCAGTTTCTGAAATAATAAATATTTTATTGCTTTTTGTTATGAAAAGTGGAATAGAAAGATTATCTGTTTAGGAACATGGATAAACAATTTGTACATTTTAAAATCAAAATCTCCCATGATGTAAATAGTAGTTAAAATCCCATCATCTAATCAAAATAAGAGAAAGGTACCTTCTGAGATGAACTAAACATATCTTTGGCGTCTAAGGCTTAGTCTTATTAACCTTAGTAGGATTCAAAGGTTGATAGCCAATGGGCCCTTGGGTTCATTGGTGGTGGAAGACCTCTTGACCTATGAATCTTACTTGGAAGGTAAGATGACCAAGATGCCCTTCAAGGCCATGGGGTATAGAGCCAAAGATGTGATAGAGTTGGTTCATTCTGATTTGTGTGGTCCTATGTTTATCCAGTATAGAGGTAGCTTTGAATACTTTGTCTATTTTTTAAACGATTATTTAAATTATAGATACATTTACTTGATGCAACACAAGTCTGAATACTTTGATGAGATTAAAGAATTCAAGACTGATATGGAGAAACATCAAGGTAAAAGTATCGAGACACTGTGATTAGATCGTGGTAGCAAGTACCTCTTGGGACAGTTTAGAACTTACTTATCAGAGGTTGGGATTTAATCCCAATTGTCTGCACCCGGTTTGCCCCAATAGAACGGTATAGCAGTGAGAAGGAAAAGGATTCTTATGGTGATGGTTATGACAATGATGAGCTGCTCCGAGTTGCCGGATTCGTTCTGAGGATATGCTCTGGACACGACAGCGTACATACTTGGTACCATCTAGGACAGTAACCTCTACTCCCACAGAAGTGTGGACTAGGCAAAGGCCTAGTCTAAGACATATTTGGATTTGGGATAGTTCAACACATGTGCTGAAGGAAGATACTGATAAGTTGGAATCTCGTATAGAAGTGCGCTTGTTCGTAGGCTATCCTAGGGGACGAAAGGTGATTCTATAATCCTAAGGATCAGAGGGTCGTCATTAACATGAATGCCTGATTCCTACAGAAGGACTTTGTAATGAACCACAAGCCCATGAAGTAAAATTATTCTCGAGGAATTAAGAGGGGACATTCTGACCTTAGTACTAACTATTGGGACCGGGTGCATGTTGACATGAATACGGGTTCGTAATTTCAAAATTAATTACGTGCAGCGGAAGGTTTAGCATAAATAATTTCTCTAAATCATTTAACCACATATCTAAGCATGTAATCTTATCTTGTGTAGACATGATCATGTATTTGAAATTTTGCAAAAACATAAACTAATTTACGTATTACCTCGCGTAACTCGAAGGAAGGGACGAGATCCAACCGTAAGTGTCCCTTGGAAGCTCCGCATCTATTCGCGTCCACGCCGAGTATCTTCGGGATGACTTCGCAAAGCCACGAGTTTCGTGTTTCGAGAACAACTAGATTCTTCAAGAACACGACAAGAAAACCCAAGAGAGAAGTCGGAAGACTAACCACAAAAGGATGACCGAAATCAAAATTCCGGCGAAGCAAAAGAAGAGGCTTGCGGCAAAAAGATCCTTGCGGCAAACTCTAATTCCGGCAGCACCTTCTTCCGGCCAAGAGATGGCCGGAGCTTCCTTCTCCGGCAGCAGGTGGTGGTCGGCAGGGAAAGAGCAGGGGCGGCCGGCTGGTGCTCCTTCCTGGGGCTGGTTGGCGCACGGCAAGAAGGGGAGAAGAGAAGGAGAGAAAGAGAGGGAGAGAGCCTATGCCTTCATCTCTACTATTATCCCCCAAGGCTTGCCTTGGGTCCTTTATATAGTGGCCTCTCAACCATCAAGCCTCTCAAATATGGAATAACTTATTCCATCATGCCAAGTTTGATTTTATATCATGGTTAAAATCATATTTTAATTCATGATAAAAAAATCAATCAAGTCTCTTCTCTCCTATGGAATAAATTTCCTTATCATGGTAAATCAATCCATGATTGATTTTATAAAATAAACCAATCCATGGTTCATTTTAATTTCATGAAAAATAAAACAAACCTTGGTTTATTATATAAAAATTTATATCATCCATAATTTTATAAAACAAACCACACTTGGTTTATTTTATAAATTGAACCAAAAACTTGGTTCTCTCCCTTTGTTGTGGCCGGCCAAGCAAAGAGGATGGAGGCCCTCTTTGGCCGGCCCATCCAAGCCAAGCATCAATGAATTAAACTTATTTAATTTATCTATTAAGTCTTCAAAAGACTTAGCCATTTTACGCTTCCGATGCGTCTCTGAAAAATTCAGATTCGACTTATCGTTTGGTTCAACCAAACTTAATCTCTCTTGATTGGAAAATCCAATTTTTAACTCGTTTTAAATCCCTCGGATTACTCGTAGTGCGTGTGACTAAATAGACTTTCGATTTATGTTGGCCGTCTATAATTAATCAATTATAGAACGATCATGAGTGGCACCTAGTAGTACATCATGATCCCCAATTAATCGAAAGATCAACGGTTGACCTTAGAAACGATTCTGAAACCCTTCAACAACTATAATGAATCGTGCCCCATTCCCTTCACCATCTTATACCCACTTGGTTCAGGACATGGTCTATGTGTGTCAGTCCCCACTAGGCTGACTACGTCACACCTAGCCCAAGTAACGTTTTCTCATCCTACGGATTCTAATTACTCTCATGTATTTAAGAGATTCATACTCTGAACATGTCATGCTCTGGCCAGAGGCTTCGAGTAACAATCCGACGATAGGCCTCGGGTATACATTTCTTCGCAAGGAGTGGTGAATCCTTTGTAGACTGTTCAAACATCTTCGGGCACTTTGGCTTATACCCAATCATCCTGGGTCCACACCTCCTTGGAGATGCTTGCTTAAGATGTCAAAGTATATGTCTCTATGACCAAGATGACTTGAACACCGCAAGTCAAAGGAACATCGCACTTAAGCTGCAGTAAGAACTTCACTGACATATCTATATATAGACTACCATATGAAGTTTTACAGCCAGTCACTCTAATGAACTAGTTCCCTTAACTAGCTTTTATGTTTATCTCCGGACATCTCAATGTCACCAGCCAGTGAGAATCAGCTAATTAGAGAATAACCCATGCTAGTCTCAACAGAATTGATAGTGTCCTGATTTATCAATTCATCGACTAGGGACAATTTCAATACTTTACAATTGCACATGTAGAGATAATCACTAGTTGTGAATTCATCACAAATTCTCTCATGCTGTGAATTGTATTGCGGACATTTAGTAAATGAGTTTAAGATCTCAATCAAATACACAAACATGTATACTCAAATAGTGAATATTCATTTATTAAAATAAATGATTACAATCATAAGGCGATTGCCTTAGGACACTTCTCTCATATCACTAACAAACTCCCACTTGGCCTAATGCCAATCGCTACGGTACTCAATACCACAGGCTCTAACATGACCCTCAAACTTGCTTTGAGGCAAGGCCTTAGTTAAAGGATCCGCTAAATTCCTTTCAGTGGGAATTTTCTCAATTTGTATATCATTCCTACTTATAATCTCTCTAATCAGATGATAGCGGTGAAGCACATGTTTGGATCGCTGATGAGACCTTGGTTCCTTTGCTTGTGCAATAGCTCCATTGTTGTCGCAGTAAACCGGTATTGCTTCATCAATGGTTGGAACCACACCAAGTTCTGAGACAAACTTTTTGATCCAGACTGCTTCCTTTGCTACTTCCGAAGCTGCAATATATTCCGCTTCCGTGGTAGAATCCGCTACGGTGTCTTGCTTGGAACTCTTCCAACTTATTGCGCCTCCATTTAAAATAAATATGTATCCGGACTGAGATTTGGAGTCATCCTTATCTGTCTGGAAACTGGCATCTGTATACCCACGTATTACCATATCACCTTTTCCATATATTAGAAACACATCCTTAGTGTTTCTTAAGTACTTGAGGATTGTCTTGACAGCCGCTCAATGATCCATTCCTGGATCAGACTGGTATCTGCTTGTGACGCTCAGAGCATACGATACATCGGGCCTAGTACATAACATAGCATACATGATAGATCCTATCGCGGATGCATAAGGAATCTTATTCATGCAAATCCTCTCGTCTTCTGTGCGCGGACACATAGACTTCGAAAGGTTGATCCCATGCCTGATGGGAAGGTAACCTTTCTTGGATTTCGACATGCTAAACCTTTCTAGCACTCGGTCTATATATGTAGACTGCGAAAGACCAAGCAATCGTTTTGATCTATCTCTATAGATTCTAATCCCAAGGATATAGGTTGCTTCTCCCAGGTCTTTCATGGAGAAAGTTTTGGACAACCAAAATTTAACTGACTGTAAGACTGATATATCGTTTTCTATAAGTAATATGTCATCGACATATAACACTAGGAATACGACTGCACTCCCACTAACCTTCTTGTACACACAAGGTTCGTCAGGATTTTGTGAGAAATCAAACTCTTTGATTGTCTCATCAAAATGGATGTTCCAGCTCCTGGATGCTTGCTTTAGTCCATATATGGATCGTCGAAGCTTGCATACTTTGGTTTTATTAACCGATGTGAAACCTTCAGGTTGTATCATGTATACATCCTCAAGCAGGTTTCCATTAAGGATAGCTGTTTTCACATCCATTTGTCATATCTCATAATCATAATGAGCTGCTATGGTCAAGAGCATTCGAATGAATTTAAGCATAGCTACTGGCGAATAGGTTTCGTCATAATCAATTCCTTGTTTCTGACGATATCCTTTTGCCACTAATCTAGCCTTAAAGGTAACAACATTACCTTCCATGTCGGTTTTCTTCTTGAAAACCCACTTGCACCCTATGGGCTTAATCCCTTCAGGTGGGTTAACCAAGTCCCATACTTGATTTTTGTACATGGAATCCATTTCCGACTTCATGGCTTCAAGCCATTTATCCCTTTCTGAATTTTTCAGAACATCTTCATAACTGATAGGTTCGTCATCGTTAATGAGTAACACGTCATTCGATTCACTTATGAGAAATCCGTATCTCTCTGGAATATTGCGTGTCCTATCAGACCTACGAAGAAGTGGTGTTGTTTTAGGTTCAACTGATAGCTCATCATTATGAGTTATTGGTTGTGGGTCTAAACTAGGCGTCTCTGTAATGTCTATTGGAGTTTCTTGAACTTCTTCAAGTTCAATGCTACTCCCACTATTTTCTTGTAAAAGAAATTCTTTTTCTAGAAATACAGCATGCCTTGAAACAAACACCTTTTGTTCCAAGGGATGATAGAATTGGTAACCTTTCGTTTCCTTAGGGTATCCAATAAATAGACATTTATCAGACTTAGCATCCAATTTGTCTAATACAGTCCGCTTGACATAAGCAGGACAACCCCATATCTTTAGGTGAGATAAATGAGGTTTCTTACTATTCCACGTCTCATATGGAGTAGTAGAGACTACCTTGGTCGGGACTCTGTTTAGTAAGTAAATAGCTGTCTTAAGCGCATAGCCCCAAAAGGATTTTGGAAGAGTTGCATGATTCATCATAGATCTAACCATGTCCATCAAGGTTCGGTTACGCCTCTCAGATACACCATTATGCTATGGTGTATATGGCGGAGTCCATTGAGACAATATCCCATTGTCCCTAAGATAATCTTGAAACTCTTGACTTAAGTATTCACCACCCCGATCGGATGAAGTATCTTAATACTTTTGCCAAGCTGTTTCTCTACTTCACTTCTGAACTCTTTGAATTTCTCAAAAGCTTCAGATTTGTGTTTCATTAAGAACACATACCCGAATCGTGAGTGATCATCGATAAAGGTAATGAAGTAGCTATAGCCTCCTTGTGCAAGAGTTGACATTGGTCCACATACATCAGTATGTATTAGACCAAGCAATTCTCCCACTGGTTTACCTTTTTCGGAAAAGGGTAATTTGGTCATCTTGCCTTTTAAGCATGATTCACATGTATCAAATAAACCAGGTTCAAATGATTCCAGAATTCCACATCGGTGTAATTTGGTCATGCGTTTCTTACTTACATGGCCAAGACGACAATGCCACATATAGGAGTCTATTTGATTATCTATTCAAACACGTTTGTTGCTAACTTCGATATTGAAAATGTCACCGGATAAATCTAACGTGTAGATACCATTGCATAAAGTTCCGGTCTCATAAAGAACACCATTTAAAGTTATGTAACAGCAATTGTTACTAAAAGTTAAATGATAACCCTTTTCATTCAAGCATGAAATAGATACAATGTTCTTTATTAACGAAGGAACAAAATAATAATTATCCAATTCTAAGACAAGTCCAGTAGGGAGCTTTAGCAAATATGTTCCGATGGCAATAGCAGCAATCTTTGCTCCATTTCCAACTTGCAAATTCGCTTCTCCCTTGACGAGTCATCTTCTATTCCTTAGCCCCTGTATGTCATTACATATATGTGAGCTACACCCAGTATCAAGTACCCAGGTGTCCGAGGAAATAGAGTGACATTCAATAACGAAGATACTTGAAGAGGATGGGACATCAGATGCCTTCTTCTTCAAGGACTCAAGATAAACCTTGCAGTTTCTTCGCCAGTGGCCCTCGTTGCCGCAGTGATGGCAAGTGCCTTTTGGTGCCTTTTCAATCTTTTTGGCCTTTTTCTTCCTTCCCTTATTTTGTTCTTTAGGCTTCCTCTTAGAGCCTTTCTTTGAGGAACCAACTAACAGTACCATCTTCTGATCCTGCTTTACCGAAGGCTCTATAGTCTTCAGCAGGTTAAGTAACTCAGGAATGGTTGTCTCCAGTTTGATCATCCGATAGTTCATCACAAACTGTGAGTAACTCTTGGGTAAACAATGCAGAATTAAGTCAATACTTAGTTCGTGATCCATTGCAAATCCGAGTGTGCCTAGTCGCTCAATGTACCCCAACATCTTCAACACAAACTATGAAACAGAAGTGCCTTCCTGCATCTTAGAGGTGAAGAGGAGTCTAAAGACCTCAAACCTTTCGGATCTCGCCTGCTCGTCAAACAGCTCATGAAGATGGAAGACGATGGTATGAGCATCCATATGCTCATGCTGCTTTTGTAGCTCAGGTACCATAGCGGCCAGCATGATGCAACTCACAAGTTCAAAATCGGCCACATGTTTCTGATAGGCCACTAACTGGTCTGGAGTTGCATCTTCAGGAGGATGGTTGGGAAGTTGTTCTTCAAGGACATAAGCAAGCTTTTCTGCCTTGAGGACTATCCTTAGGTTTTGAAGCCAGTCCATGAAGTTTGACCCAGTCAGCTTATTGGTGTCCAAAATGGAATGCAAATTCAGAGAAGACATGATCAGGTGATTATCCTAGAAATACAAATTGAGGTTATGTGATGAGAATGATAAAGAATGCATCAATATACATTAATTAAATCCTATTTATTTTTTGAATTGAATAACCCTTTTTATCAATTCGGGAGATCGTAGGAACATTTCCAAATAGGTTGATATCCAACCATATATAAGAACAATCATAGCTAGAGTCCATCAAGTTATTCTTAGCTATGAAGGTAGGTAATTATACCGATTACATATTATACATATGCAACTATCACATTATGCTATCAACTAATTGAATGTTTGCATAAATCATTGGGTTGTTAACTCATTAACAAGTATGCAACAATATACATAGCACCGCTGTGGCACAACAAATCGATGCTCCAAGCTTAAGGCTGACCCATTAATTAAGAAATAGTTTTAATATGGTTGGAGCTCATTCAACCGTTTAGTCAGGCTTGGATGTGTCCAACAACCAAAACTAAGGATTGACCTCTAACTCCAACTATATTAATCATAAACTAATTCCATGGTTTGAACATGTTGAGGTTCAAGTCGGGCATGGATGTGTCCATCAACCCAAACGAGAAACATAACTCCGGTTCTAACCATATTAATGGAAGGTGTTGGCCTTAATATTTTGTAAGGGGTTTTGGGTCTCATCCTTTTCTTTTATGCACATTCATGACATATAATTATGTCATGTTCTAACAATTTCCTTAATAAAGTATGTATGTAACTTAATTTATCAAGTCTCATTAATTGAATTAGGAACCGGATTCCTAATTCTAATTTCATACTTTATTCAAGGAATTATTTTGGGAAACAATTTCCTGAATTATCATAATCAATTTCGGAAATAATATGTCTAAGACTTTGATTTCTCAAAATTAAATCTTATTAAATTAAGAGACAGATTCCCTTAATTCAACCACATATTATTTTCATGAAAATCTTATTTAAGGAAATATACTCAATAGGAAATAATTTTCCTAATTAATTTTAGAGAAATAATAGTAAGAGCATCACCTCATAAATCAAATAAAGAAATTATCGTTTGAGAATCACCTCAAAAATTTCCAAGATTTGATCACATATTTTATTTATGGAAAATTAATATCAATAACTTAATTTGGACGGCTTCCTGAGGCTCAATCCAAATTAAACATTTGACAGCTTAAATTCAATTTAGGAAATTTAATTATAACAACTAACTTTAAATTGGACGACTCCCCGAGGCTCAATCCAAAATAAAGAATTTGTAAAATAATTTAATTTCCAATTATAATTTAATGCAATTAATATTCCCATAATTTATCTAGACTTTCTTGAAAGAAAGTGCCCAAAATTGCGAGCTTTCCATAAATGGAAAGTTTCCAAAAATAAAAGGTTTTCAGAATAATTGTAAGTTTCTGGTACAAAGAAAACTTACGTTTTTCCAAAATTGGAAAATTTCCAAAATAGGAAATTTTCAAAATTAGAAAGTTTCCAAAATGGAAAGTTTTCACAATTATCATAAAATTTCAAAAACAGAGATATTTCAAAAGTTTGTGAAATTTCATGAGGATTTCCAAACTTTGAAATTCCTAAATCGAAAATTTACCATAATTGGAAAGTTTCCATAGTTGAAAATTTTCCAAAATTGAGATCATAGTCGAACACAAACCTCGGCTCTGATACCACTGTTGGGACCGGGTGCATGTTGACATGGATGCGGGTTCGTAATTTCAAAATTAATTACGTGCAGCGGAAGGTTTAGCATAAATAATTTCTATAAATCATTTACCACACACTAAGCATGCAATTTTATCTTGTGTAGACATGATCATATATTTGAAATTTTACAGAAACATAAACTAATTTATGTATTACCTCGTGTAACTCGAAGGAAGGGACGAGATCCAACCGTAAGCTTCCATTGGAAGCTCCGCCTCTATTCGCGTCCACGCGAGTATCTTCGGGATGACTTCGCAAAGCCACGAGTTTCGTGTTCTCGAGAACTACTAGATTCTCCGAGAACGCGACAAGAAAAACCAAGAGAGAAGTCGGAAGACTAACCACAAAAGGATGTCGGAATCAAAATTCCGGTGAAGCAAAAAGAGGCTTGCGGCAAAAAGATCCTTCGGCAAATTCTAATTCCGGCAGCACCTTCTTCCGGCCAAGAGCTTCCTTCTCCGACAGCAGGTGGTGGTCGGCAGGGAAAGGGCAGGGGCGGCCGGCTGGTGCTCCTTCTTGGGGCTGGTTGGCGCACGACAAGAAGGGGAGAAGAGAAGGAGAGAAAGAGAGAGAGAGAGCCTATGCCTTCATCTCTACTATTATCCCCCAAGCCTGCCTTGGGTCCTTTATATAGTGGCCTCTCAACCATCAAGCCTCTCAAATATGGAATAACTTATTCCATCATGCCAAGTTGTTTTATGACAGTTTGATTTTATATCATGGTTAAAATCATATTTTAATTCATGATAAAAATCAATCAAGTCTCTTCTGTCCTATGGAATAAATTTCCTTATCATGGTAAATCAATCCATGATTGATTTTATAAAATAAACCAATCCATGGTTCATTTTAATTTCCATAAAAAATAAACCAAACCTTGGTTTATTATATAAAATTTATATCATCCATAATTTTATAAAATAAACCACACTTGGTTTATTTTATAAATTGAACCAAAAACTTGGTTCTCTCCCTTTGTTGTGGCCGGCCAAGCAAAGAGGATGGAGCCCTCTTTGGCCGGCCCATCCAAGCCAAGCCCCAATGAATTAAACTTATTTAATTCATCTATTAAGTCTTCAAAAGACTTAGCCATTTTACGCTTCCGATGCGTCTCTGAAAAATTCAAATTCGACTTATCGTTTGGCTCAACCAAACTTAATCTCTCTTGATTGGAAAATCCAATTTTCAACTCGTTTTAATCCCTCGGATGACTCGTAGTGCGTGTGACTAAATAGGCTTTCGATTTATGTTGGTCGTCTATAATTAATCAATTAATAGAACGATCATGAGTGACACCTAGTAGTACATCATGATCCCCAATTAATCGAAAGATCAACGGTTGACCTCAGAAACAATTCTGAAACCCTTCAGCAGCTATAATGAATCGTGCCCATTCCCTTCACCATCTTATACCCACTTGGTTCAGGACATGGTCTATGTGTGTCAGTCCCCACTAGGCTGTCTACGTCACACCTAGCCAAGTAACGTTTTCTCGTCCTACGGATTCTAATTACTCTCATGTATTTAAGAGATTCATACTCTGAACATGTCATGCTCTAGAGGCTTCGAAGTAACAATNCAAATTTGGTTTCAAAGTTTGATACAAAATGAAGTGATTTTCAAAACTTTTAGATTTTTATCAAAAGTCATGCATGTTTGAAATTTTATATGGTTTAATATTTTTCCCTGATAGAGTATAACATTTCAAACATGTATGCAAAATTTTACAATTTTTGGAATTTTTTGGAATTTTCTGGAAGTTTCTGAAATTCGGCAGAAAACCTAAGGCAGTCGACTGGCACGCCTGTTTTCAGCCACTGTGAGAAATTTCAGAAATCGAAAATTCTCACATTTGATGTCGTAGGGTTTGGTTGCTTGAGGCAATCATTTTGATGGTGTTAAAGGGGGAGAATGGGTGGTTTAAGTTAGAATTTTGACTTACAATGGATGATTTTAGGTATTTTGTCTAATTTAGACCTTGAAAGGTTAAAATTTGGAGAGAAGACATGGATTAAGGGGGAGGTACCTCTTAGGTTTTGATATGTCTTACATTCTTACATATACTGATGTTGTTAAGTGGAAACTTAACTTGGAATGTGATTAGAATTGAAAATTGGGAGAAGACATAAGTTAAGGGGGAGGTTACCTCTTAAGGATATTATGTCTCATAATGTTTCAATTGCTATCTTTTGCTATTGCTATTGCTGTTATTTATCTCTAACTTAAACATAGTGCCACACATCGAAAAAGGGGAGATTGTTGAGTCAATCGGCCCTTAAATGATTGGAAGATCATGGTTTTGATGTGTGGGCGAATAGGTTTAAAGTTAGAGTGTTATGTTGTATTTGATTTGTGTGATTGAGTTTGCAGGACTTGGAGAATCACACTTGGTGGACCTATCCGAGGGACGAGAGCCGAGGGAGGAGAGCTCCAAGGGCAAGCCGGGAAGTGGACTTCAAAGGGCACACGTGAAGGGTGGCATGGAGGCAAGCCAAGGGAAGGCTTGCGTGCGCATTCGAGGGATGATAGCCAGAGGAAGAGGACTTTAAAGGGCGAACCAAGGGAGCAAACCTGAAGGCATACGTGAAGGAGAAGGTCCGGAGTGGCTGGAGCTGAGCTGGGAGGCAGGGCAGTCGACTGGCCCAGAGGCAGTCGACTGCTAAAACCCACAGAAAGTTCGCAGCTTCGGACCAGTCGACTGGCCTTGGGGCAGTCGACTGGTATACCCCAAAACTAGCCGTTGGCTTGCTGTTGGCTAGCCGTTGGCCGGCATTTAATGCCGGGCCAGTCGACTACCCTCGGGGCAGTCGACTGGTGTGGGTCTGGACAGACTGCGAATCTATCCTTTTCACCTATAAAAGGAGCTCCTCGTTACACGTGCACGCACGGTTCCGTATAGTAACGAAGTGCTGCCAAATTGTACAGTGATTTTTGCTTCCTCCATCATATTTCTGCATCTGTAAAGAGGAAGATTCTGTTGTAAAGGTTTCTCCACCTCAAGGAGACTTTTCGATAGTGAAAGGTGGTGCTTGCGGCGTGGATCTTTGGACTAGTCACCCATCTGGGTGGATACCAAGTAAAAGATTTCTTGTTAGCATTGTTTATTCCTTTTACATATTATTTCCGCTGCGCTAACAACTCTGTAGAAATCAAAACGATTCGTGAAAGTGCATTCACCCCCCCTCTGCACACCTACATCGATCCTTCACCTAATCCCTACCTCGTCAAACTCGGTCATATGGGTAAGCTCACCAACAATGATGTCGCATCCGAAAACTAAGAAGAGAGTGGTCAAGATGTGGCAATAGGGTGTCTGAACTCTCAAGCGGGTGGAGATGCTAGATGCATAGATGATAGTATGGAAATGTATAGTTCAATGTCTATGTCAGACGATGAATGAGGGCGTAAAGTAAGAAGGTATGGAAGGGTCTGATCATTGCTACATCTCTAGAAGTGAGTGGAAGAATATAGCGGACTAAAACTCGATATAATGTGTATTCCTGAATACGCAAGTCAAGGGATCAGAAGATGGACATAGTAGGATCCCTCTCACCCCCGAAGAAGTAAGTGTAGAGTGTATTGAGAGTGATGTGAGAGTAGGAATCAGAAAATCAAAGGTCCCTAGGATGGTAGCAAAGAAATGTGGACTCAGAGGGTGGCAGACCTAGAAAATAAGTGATCAAGCCAGGGGTAATGGTAATATTATGGGTCTAGACCCTAGTGGAGTATATAAGATCATCAACCATTATTAGGTTGTTATAAAATTCTGCACATAAGATGATATTTGTTGGATTGGTGCAATAGACTAAATGGTTAAGTTTGTTGGGGCAATCAGCCCTGAGATGATTTGAAGGATCATGATATTTTGATGTGTGGGCAATATGGTTAAGTTAGGATGTGTGTTGTTCTCATATGTGTACATGAGTGTGTAGGTATACAGGTACGCATGGAGTTGATTGATGTCTTCAGGTGAAGGATGGCATGGAGGCAAGATGAAGGCTTGCGTGCGTATCTGAGGGACCGTTGGATAGCAGAGATGATGAGCCGAGGGACACATACTTCGAGGCGTACGTGAAGGGTGACATGGAGGCAAGCTGGAGGTTTGCGTGTGCATCCGAGGGACGAGGGCTAAAGATGAAGAGGGCGTGAAGGCAACTGTCAAGACTGCTAGTGAAGAGTCAACTGGGTTGAGAGAGTCTGAGTATGAGTGTTTGTACTCAGGGGCTAAGCCGGGAGGGTTTGAGTGCGGAGAGACTTGTACTCAGGAGTGAAACCCTAGCCTTAGGTGTGTACCAGTCGACTGGCCCATGGGCAGTCGACTGGTATAGGCTGAAACAGGCTGGCAGATTCGAACGTTGTACTGTAACGGTCGAATCTCAGTGGGACCAGTCGACTGCCCCATGGGCAGTTGACTGGTAGCGACTGTTTCAGATTCGAGCCCTATTTAAAGGGGCTCGTTTCCTACTAGCTTGCTTGACAAAACTCACTTGGGTAAAGTGAGTTAGTATCTTTTGTGATCAGATAGCGTCCAAAGTGCTGTGGTGAGGTTTCTCTACCCACATGGAGCGACAGATCTAGCCGGACGTTATCCGGGGGTTGATCCACCGACGGATTCTTGGATTAGTCACTCGTCCGGGGTGGATACCAAGTAAATTTCTGTTGTTAGAATTGTTTATTTTCTTTACATATTATTGTTTCCGCTGCGCTAACGACATTGTAGAGATCAAAACGAAAAAGTGCTATTCACCCCCCCCCTCTAGCATGCCGAAGCGATCCATCAGTTGGTATTAGACCGAAGGACCGCTCTTGATCGGACTAACCGCCGAGGGAGCACACGCTAGAGGAAGAAGAATGATGGAAGACAAACTTGGGGAAGATGTAAACTCACCACCACCGTATGAGCATGAAAATTTTGATTATTGGAAAGCTAGAATGAAGATGTGGCTCGGCATGGATTGGGAGTGCGTAATGGTGATGGAAGAGCCATTCGAGACCCCTAAGGACAACCATGGAAAGAAGCTCCGACCTAGGTATTGGACCAAGAAGCAACAAGAACAAGTAAGGGACAATGAAAAGGTAGTCAATATCATGGTTAATATTTTGCCTACTAATATCTTGAGTGATGTAGGGAAGTATAAAAATGCCTATGAGTTATGGACGAAATTGGAAGAAGTACACAAGAACCCGACACAAGAAGAGGCCAAAGAAATAAGCTCAAGTGTCCAAAAAGACCAAAGAGAAGGAAAATTATCAAGTGATGTAGAGGAATCAAGTGAAAAAGGATTCATCTCGTCAGAAGAAGAAGAAGAAGAATCAATATCAAGGGTTGAGGGGGAGGAAAGACCCTCATCCCCACAAGAGCAAGAAAAGCTAAATCAAAAGAGCATATCATATGGTTTGGTTGCAACAAAAAGGGACACTACAAGGATAAGTGTCCAGTAGGTAAAAAGGAGGTAATTCCTAAGCCCAAATCTATTCATTTAAACTCTAATATGGGTTGTAGGAATGAGAAAGCTCAAAAGGAGAAAAGAAGGAAAATTAGGTGTTTCACATGCGGGGAGCTAAGGCACTACCATACAAAGTGTCCAAGGAGTAAGGAGCTCAAGAAGAAGGAACATCTAAGGAAATGGGAGAAAAAGGAAAAGGAAGAGAGGAGCTCACATCAAGGGGGAGCTACAAGGGTAAGAGAGGTAATTCCTAACTCAATTTATGCTCAAAATGCTTGTATGAATGATAGAATTGATAACAATTGCGTGCCCATGTGTGTTTTTGGTTTTAAATATTATGCTAAGAATAGAAATAATTTTGCATGCCAAAACACCAAAAATTATATGATGCATGATAAATCTAGGAACTCTAGGAATAAGGAACAAGGCATAAACTCTAAGAAAGGAAGAAATATGCCTAGAAAAATAGGTAGAACTAGAAATGATCAAAGTAGGTCTAGTGATCCTAAGGTTAGGAAGTTAGAAAAGGAAAATCAGACTTTAAGAGCAAAACTTGATAAGTTAGAAAGAAACCTAGGTAGGGTCATTCAAGGGTCCAAGGGATTGAACATGATATCAAAGGAACAAAATCATAGGAATGGTAGGTCAGGCCTAGGATATCACCCTAGGAGGGCTAATGTTGATGAAATATCATATTCAAGGATGCCCTATAACTACGGTAGAGAAAAAGTCAAAAATGGCAAAGAAAAGCCATTTGAAGGAAAAGAAAAGAAATTGACTAAGAAAAAGATCTATAAGGTTAAGAGAGTGATAGAGGAAGGTCAAGAAGCACCTGTGGAGCACCGGTGTGGTCTTGCCTTTGTAGGAGAGTTACCTAGGGAGGTAACTAGGGCTAGGAGCTCAAGGGAGAGTTCTAGAAGCCAAAATGGGTTCCATGGTCAATATATCTCAGGTGGTTTCCTTCTAGGAGATTGAAAAGGACTATAGGGTGTGTCAAGAGGTTTAAAAGGCTAAGGTTAGTCTTAATCTTAGAGAATTAACACACTATAGGGAGAATTATGGTGAAAAAGGAAGAACTTGGGATGTTAATTAAGACAAATTGGTTTTAATTCCTAAATACCGTATAACTTGATGCTATGAATGGATTATGAGTGGGTATGGGAAGAAGCATCAATTTAAGGTCAAAATTAGAACTTTTGGAAAATGTTTCATGATACATTTTGGAGAAACTTGAAGTTTGTGTTAATCTTGGGATTCAGAATAACTTTGACTAAAATTATATTTTTCCCAGGTCAATATAGGATCCACAAATCTCCTCACAAAAATTTATAATTTTTGGGAATTTGTGGAATTAGTTAGACATTTCTGAAGTTTGGATTGAAAATCAGAAAATCAGATACCAGTCGACTGGCTGGAGGCCAGTCGACTGGTAAAACCCACAGAATGTAATTACACTCTAGCCCAGTCGACTGCCAAATACCAGTCGACTGGGACGCGGGCTTTATAAAAGGAAAGGGCGCGCTGGGGCAAGCCAAACTCTAGGGTTTTGGCGACTTCCCCGGCGATCATCACCTCTCCTAAGTTCCTCCTTCGTCCAAAGGCCTTTCTAAGCCCCAAAATCCCTCTCTAAGTCCTCCTCTAACCCCGATTTACCTCTATGGTTTGTTAAAACCTCTTCTCTTCAAGTCGTGCTCTTAAAATCAAGTCATCATGAGGAGAATGAAAAGGTATTGCATTTTAAGGTACATTTTTCTCGGTTAAACCATGTTTTGGCACTAACATGATATTTTTGTGCATGTTCTTTGATGTTTTTCTTTTTTGGGGGGTTGTCTTGACATGCATGGGTATGTATGGATTTTAGGATGGCCTCTAAGAGATCTAGGGGTGAAGGGTCATCCCAACAGAGTCAAGGAGGGTCCAGGTTTAGGTCCCTGGAATGTAAGAAACGTTTTGAAGAAAATGAGTTCACAGTAATGAATTGTCGATACCTAAACAAGGCCTTCTTTCAAGAGAAGTCTCCTCAGCTAGCTGAAATGATCACTCATTTTCAACTGGATCGGCTGGTTTACTGCCAGCATGACATAGATATAGACTTATGTACAGAATTTTATGCAAATTTGACCTGTATTGACTCAGATAGTAATTTATATGAGTCTCGAGTGGCTGGTGTTCCTATCCCTTTCTCTGTCATGGGTTTAGCTGAGTTCCTACAGTGTAGAGAGTCTAATAATGCATCTATTTACTTTTCCACTGTTGTTGAACCATTAGAGTTTCCTGGCGTCACCATTGATCAGATACATATGCATTATTTTAGAAGACACAGGAATGCCTCGGAGCATTTTTTTGATGCTAAACCCATGAGACTGTTTAGCCATGTCTTGTATAAGATCGTCATCGAGTACATTTTGCCCATTGTCACCAAGGGGAGGTCCAGGATCAGACTCCCACATTTGGTGATGATGTACGCTCTGGAGAGGAGGTTGGACATCGATGTCTCCCTACAGGTTTTTAGTGTCATTTGTCATTCTTCCCATAGTGTCAATGGGAAGATATATATGCCCTTCTACCACATCCTGACCGAGTTTTTCCATTTACGTTTTGGCATCCGTGTGGGTAGTGGTTAGGTCAGGCACCTGTCCAAGGACTATGACCAGATTGACACATGCCAACTGTCCTTGGCAGGTATTGAGTGTAGACAGGGGATATTTGTTTGGAGGGAGCACCCGGAGGCCGCTGGCTCAGATGAGGAGCCCGCCGAGCTGGTCACATGTGCAGAGTTCATCCAGCTTCAATCAGACGTCCACAGGCTCCGTGAGGATGTTCACACCATCCAGGGGGTGTCCAGAGCCTCCAGCAGACCCAGACAGCGACTTAGAGGGAGGTGTAGGGCCTCACGGAGTTCTGCCAGGGATTCATGACCAGATAGGAGGACATGTATGAGATAATGCAGCAGTGACATCTAGCATATCAGGGTCCTCCTCCTCCTCCAGGCGCCGAGATGTAGTCAGCTTGACTTGGTGGTTCTAGTGTTGAGAGTGTTCTGTTTTGATGTTTTATTATATCTCTCAAACGCTTTCTATTCTGATGATTGTATTTATTTGGATGACTTCAGGGCTTTGGCCCTAGATACTCTTTTAGGTCTTATGTCATGGCCATTTCTGTGTTTCTTGTATGAAACATCTATGTATAACTCTATTTTGTAGATTTATGACATGTGACTTGCTTTATTATTTTTCTATTAGGTTATTGAAATCTTATCATGACTAGATACGGTTTTGAAACTGCTTGAAAATCTTTAAGTGCTAATGGATGGTTCTTTTATGATCCTTATATATGTGTTCATGATATGATTTGGGAATTTTATATTGTTATATTATCTAATATGGTTTAGTTGGAAATCAAATAATGTTTTTATATATAGAAGGGATGATCATTTAGACTCAAAAGAAAAAGAGGGGGAGCTCTTGTCAAAATAAAAATATCTATATGAAAAAGGGAAGTTTGGGAATCATTTTAAATGTCAAATGGAATTGATAGAAAGTGGCAAACATAGGATATCATGATTAGAAGTCAATGTTGATACAATTTTTTTTGGGAAGTTTTGAGTTTGCAAAGTAAAGTTGACATTATTTGAGAAGTGTTGAGTTTGTATCAAAAAGTCAAGCGCGGTTCATGTTTTTCATGAACCAAATTTTTCTAGGGTAGGGAATACCTTAACAATCGTGTTTGCAAAGTTTCACATTTTTCCGAATTTTCTGAAATTTTTTATGCGTTTCTGAATTTCGACTGGAAATTCTGAAATTAGCGTATCAGTCGACTGCCCTAGGGGCAGTCGACTGGTTGTGTGGGTAGATTGTGAATTTGTGACTTCTGAGGGGTTTTTCAGAAATCTGGTTAAGTTCTATTTGGCACCAAGGGTAGGGTTGCTTGGGGTAATCTTTTGATGGTGTCAAAGGGGTAGAACTTGGGTGTTAAGTTAGGATTAGGTTGAAACTTAACTTTGGGTTATTGACTGACAATACTATGGAGTTGAGTTGGGAAAACTGAATTGGGATTAGCAATAAGAATTGAAATTTGGGAGAAAGCATAGGTTAAGGGGGAGGTTGCCTCTTGTGTATTATGCTTTAATTTTTCAATTGATTTTGCTATTATCATTGCGATACGTTTACCTAACTTAACATATTGTCATACATCAAAAAGGGAGAGATTGTTGGGGCAATCGGCCCTGAGATGATCTGGAGGATCATGATATTTTGATGTGTGGGCAATATGGTTAAGTTAGGATGTGTTGTTCTCATATGTGTACATGAGTGTGCAGGTGTACAGGTATGCATGGACTTGGTTGATGTCTTCAGGTGAAGGATGGCATGGAGGCAAGCTGAAGGCTTGCGTGCGCATCCGAGGGACCGTTGGATAGCAGAGATGATGAGCCGAGGGACGTAAACTTCGAGGCATACGTGAAGGGTGACATGGAGGCAAGCTGGAGGTTTGCGTGTGCATCCGAGGGACGAGGGCCAAAGATGAAGAGGGCGTGAAGGCAACAGTCAAGACTGCTGGTGAAGAGTCAACTGGGTTGAGAGAGTCTGAGTATGAGTGTTTGTACTCAGGGGCTAAGCCGGGAGGGTTTAAGTGCGGAGAGACTTGTACTCAGGAGTGAAACCCTAGGCTTAGGTGTGTACCAGTCGACTGGCCCATGGGCAGTCGACTGGTATAGGCTGAAATAGGTTGGCATATTCGAACGTTGTACTGTAACGGTCGAATCTGAGTGGGACCAGTCGACTGCCCCAGGGGCAGTCGACTGGTAGCGACTGTTTCATATTCGAGCCCTATTTAAAGGGGCTCGTTTCCTACTAGCTTGCTTGACGAAACTCACTTGGGTAAAGTGAGTTAGTAGTCTTTTGTTATCAGATAGTGTCCGAAGTGCTGTGGTGAGGTTTCTCCACCCACAAGGAGCGACAGATCTAGCCGGAGGTTATCCGGGGGTTGATCCACCGACGGATTATTGGATTAGTCACCTGTCCGGGGTGGATACCAAGTAAATTTCTGTTGTTAGCATTGTTTATTTTCTTTGCATATTATTGTTTTCGCTGCGCTAATGACATTGTAGAGATCAAAACGAAAAAGTGCTATTCACCCCCCTCTAGTACACCGAAGCGATCCATCAAAGTTGATAATGATTAATAACCTTAACATATAAGGGACAAGATTGAGTAAAAAAACCTCTATTTAGATAAAGTCTTAAAGGGTTTATAGATGGTAGAACTAAACTTATTGAATAGAGCGAGTGAGGGAAACCTAGGGTCAGGATTGGGCATAGTAGGGGGTTCAGCCTAAGTGACTCGGCATTTATTAAACAGAGGAATAGCATAATAAATAGCTTATTTGAAAAATAACCTATTTGAATTGTAAAATAAGAGAAAAGTTTAGATAAGAGTCTTACCTGTTGAGGCAATCTATAGTCCATGGGACAATGTGTTTTGATGTTTGGGCAAAGCGTTTAAGTTATGATTCACCCTTGTATTTGATATGTGTATATGAGTGTGCAGGTTCAACAGGATACACATAGATTCAGCTTGATGGCTTCGGGTTTGGTGAAGGATGGTGTGTCTGAGGGACCGTAGACAAGGTAGAAATGATGAGCTGAGGGAAGTGCACTTCAAAGCATACGTGAAGGATGGCATGTGGAGATGAGTCGCCGCTTGTATGTATCCGAGGCACAATAGCCAAAGTCGAAGAAGGCTTGAAGACAACAGGTCGAGACTGCAAGAAGAGTCAAGTGAGTCGTGAAAGTCCAAGTGCTAAGTGAACTGTACTCGGGAAGGAAAACCCTAGATTTAGGATTTAGGCAATCAATTGCTATTGGGAGCAGTCGATTGGTAGAGCATACAGAAAGATCAGTCGACTGATCTTTTGTGCAGTCGACTGATGTCGGCTGGAATTCGAACATTGGGCTATAATGTTCGAATTTGGTTGGCACCAGTCGACTGGTGTTGGCACCAGTCGACTGGTAATGTCTAATTCAACCACGAGCTCTATTTAAGGGAGCTCGATTTAGCTTGCTAGGGTTGACAAAATTGACTTTGGTTAAAGACCAATTAGTAGTCTTTGTTCTCAGAGATCCTGTTGAGGTTGTGGTGAGGTTTCTCCACCCACAAGGAGCGACACGAGCTAGTCGGAAGTCTTCCGGGGAGTCATCCAACGACGGATAGGGATCATCCAACTTATAGACTATCATGGGATAGGAGTTTTATCTCCAAACCATGTTAAACCGGTTTGTGTCTTTTTTAGCATTTTAGTTTAATTATATTTTCGTTGTACACAATAACATTGTAGGAAGCAAACTAAGAGATTTGGGGTCAACGTCTATTCACTCCCCCCCTCTAGCGGGCATTCAATCCTCTACAAGTGATATTAGAGCGAGGTTCGCTCATCTACAAACTAATCGCCGGAAGATCAAAGTGCTAGAGGAAAATGGTGCTTGATGAAAGAATAGGGGATTATATCATCGTTCCACCTCTATATGATCATGAAAGCTTCGACTATTGGAGGTTGCGGTTGAAGACATGGTTCAATATGGATTGGGATATGATGATAGCCATCGAAGAACAATTTGAAGCCCTAAAGATAAGCATGGGAAGAAGCTCCGATCAAGATAATGGACCATGGAGCAACAAACACAATTAAAGGCAAATGAGAAGGTAATCTCAATATTAATTAGTATTTTGCCTAATGATGTGATTAACTTTGTAGGTGATTACAAAAATGCTCATGAGCTATGGAGTAAGATGATAGTTCTTCATGAAAATCTTACACAAGCATAAGAAGAAGAAGAACTCAAGGAGATGAGCTTAATGACCCAAGAGGAGGAGAAGAACAAATCGGATGAAGAGATGAGCTCAACATCCAAGGAGGAGAAAAAAGAAGATGAAAAACCATCCATCTCCTCAAATGAATTAGGAAGTGAAGATGAAGAATTATCCACCTATTCAAGTGAAGTGAGACAAGAAGATGAGGAATCATCCACTTCATCAAAAGTTAAAGAAGAAGTCTCCACATTAAGGATTGAGAGGGAGGAGAAACCATTCTCAATACCGGAGCAAGAAGAAGCCTTCACCTCCACCAAAGCAAAATCAAAGGACCACATAATTTACTTTGGTTGCAATAAAAAAGGATACTACAAGGATAAGTGTCCATTGGTATGAAAAAAGAGGTAAACCCTAAACTCAATTCAATTCATTTGAAATATAACTTGAGTTGTAGGGATGGAGCTAAAAAAAAAGAAGCACATTCAGTGTTTCACGTGTGGTGAGCAAGGACACTACCACACCAAGTGTCTAAAGGAAGGAGAATTCAAAAAGTTAGAGCATTTGAAGAAATTGGAGAAGAAGGAGAAAAAGAATAACCCACATCAAGGGAGAGCTACAAGGGTGAGGGAGGTATACCCTAACCTTAAAAGTAATTCAAATTCCTCCATGCATGCTAGAAATAATGTAAATTATTTGCTCATGCATAATTTTGGATTTAAATATCATGATAGAAGTAGGGTTAATATTGTATATAATAACCCTAGGAAAATCATATATCATAATAAACCTAGACATGTTAAACCTAAAGATCAAGACATTAATCCCAAGAAAGGGAGACATATGCCTAGAATGGGTAGGTCTAGGAATGTCCAAGGTGGATATGTTGATTTTAGTTTTAAGAACCTAGAAAGAAAAAATCAAGTATTGAGGGCAAAGCTTGAGGAATTAGAGAAAATCCAAGATAGATTCACTATTGGATCTAAGGGGTTAGGAATGGTGTTGGGGAGCCAAAAATCCAACAATGATAGATCGGGATTGGGATACCGATCTAAGTCCTTAAATGCGAATGAAAAGATATATGCTAGGGTAGTATATAACTATAGCAAGGAGTAGAAGTCTAAGAATGGCAAGGGAGTGCCATTTAAGGGCAAAAAGGCCTTAATTAAGGATAAGGTATCCAAGGTTAAAGGGAAAAAGTGCTTAACCAAGGATAAGGTATCCAAGGTCGAGAAAGTTAGGTTTATAGGACAAAAGTCATTGGAGGTATACCGATGTGACCTTGTGATTGTGGATGAGCCGCCTAGGAAGGTGACAAAGGTTAAGAGCTCAAGGGAGAGCTCTAAAAGTCAATTTGGGAACCATGGTCAATGGATCTCAGGTGGTTTCCACTTGGGAGTCTAGATAGACTATGGAGTGTGTCAAAGGATTTTGAGACGGACTTGAGTCTCCATCTATGGGTTTTGGCACATTGGGTTTATAGTTCATGCATGAAAATATGACATTGGGATTATATTGCATGAAAATTGATTTTTGATGTGTAGATGGCATATAAACCAATGCTAGGGATGCATTAGGGTTTGGTATAGGCAGATATATAAAGAGGAGGCCAAAACTAGGACTTTAGGTAAAGGATTAATTGAACCATTTACATAGTTTTGAGTTTTGTGTCAATCTTGGGATTGATGATAGATACATTTTTGAATGTATTTTTCTCAAGTAGACACGGGTACCACAATCCTCTCCACAAAATTTGAGAATTTTTGGAGATTTATGGATTTATTGGTGCATTTCTGAAGTTGGGTCAAAATATTGAAATAGGCTAATATCAAGGTATCAGTCGACTGGTGTAGAGGGAAGTTGACTGATAATTCTGTAAAGTTATTTTTTGACGAAGTCAGTCGATTGATAACTATCTCAGTCGACTGACACAGGTTGAAAATGTTTTCAATAAAGTCGAAATATGTCCTAATGATGTTAAAAATG
Organism: Boesenbergia rotunda; assembly: GCA_024364735.1. Lineage (NCBI taxonomy): Eukaryota > Viridiplantae > Streptophyta > Magnoliopsida > Zingiberales > Zingiberaceae > Boesenbergia > Boesenbergia rotunda. The sequence continues at coordinate 380,403 of JAGFNQ010003540.1, read as the reverse complement.
TGTATAATTTTATGGGGGGTTAATACACAATATTTATAGTCATTAGAGGGCAAAGAATCTAATAATTGGGAGATTGTTGGAGTTCATTTTGATGTATGATAAAGGGGGAGAAGTGTTAGGTTTAACTGGGAAACCAAACACGCATTTACAAGAAATCCTAGGTCAAGAGGGAACATAGGTGAAGGGGGAACATTGTTGCTCAATTATTGGCGAAGGGGGAATCATGTGATAGGTTCTTAAAAATTGTGTGTAATCCAATATAGAAGGACCTTGGAGAGGTTCTTAAAAAGTCAGTTTGGTAAAAATCCTAACCCATAGGGAGATTAGGTGTGGGGGATGCCTTGTGATAAGAATCATGCATGTTTACATTACATGTTTGCATATGCATTGGCAAGTCCAAGGTGTAACTTTGGCAACGTAAGTCCAAATATTTTTAGCATTGTATTTGCTATTTATTTTTCCTAACTTAAACGTATTGTCAAATATCAAAAAGGGGGAGTTTGTTGAGGCAATCTAAGGTCTATGGGACCATGTGTTTTGATGTTTGGGTAAAGGGTTTAAGTTAGGATTCACCCTTGTATTTGATATGTGTATATGAGTTGCAGGTTCTGTAGTATACACATAGACTCAGCTTGATGGCTTCAAGTCCGATGAAGGATGGTGCGTCCGAGGGACCGTAGATAAGGCAGGAGCCATGAGCTGAGGGAAGCGCATTTTGAGGCATACATGAAGGATGACATATGGAGACGAGCCACGGGCTTGTATGCATCAGAGGGACGAGAGCCAAAGTCGAAAAAGGCTTGAAGGCAACAGGTCAAGAATGAAAGAAGAGTCAAGTGAGTCGTGAGGGTCCGAGTTCTGAGTGAACTATACTCGAGAAGAGAAACATTAGATTTAGGGTTTGGGCAGTCGACTACTACTAGGAGCAGTCGACTGGTAGAGCACAAAGAAAGATCAGTCGATTGATCTTCTGTGCAGTCGACTGGTATCGGTTGAAATTCGAATGTTGGGTTGTAACGTTCAAATTTGGCTTGAGTAGTCGATTGGTGTTGGAACTAGTCGACTAGTAATGGCTAGTTTAGCCACGAGCTCTATTTAAGGGAGCTCGGTTTGGCTGTCTAGAGTTGACGAAATTGGCTTTGTTTAAAGACCAATTAATAGTCTTTATGCTCAGAGGTCCTGTTGAGGTTGTAGTGAGGATTCTTCGCCCACAAGAAGCGACATGAGCTAGTCAGAGGTCTTCCGAGAAGTCATCCACTAACGGATCGAGATCACCCACCTTAAGGACTATCGTGGAGTAGGAGCATTATCTCTGAACCATGTTAAACCGGTTTGTGTCTTTGTTAGTGTTTTAGTTTAATTATATTTTCATTGCGCACACTAACATTGTAGGAAGCAAAGCGAGAGATTTGGGGTTAACATCTATTCACCCCCTCCCTCTAGCCGGCATCCGATCCTCTACATTACCAAGGAGGTATAGTCGAATAGTAAATAAAAATGACAACCCTCAGTTGATCATAATCGCTTGGACAAGACTTAGAGTGAAAAGAGAAGGAGAAGGAGGAGTTTTTAAAGGATGGAAGGCGCCTGATTTGTGCTTGGGGAGGATCTGTCCAGTGGCTTATATAGCCACCAGTCGAATGCCAAGTGTTAAGGAAATCTATGGTCCATGGGACCATGTGTTTTGATCTTTAGACAAAGAGTTTAAGTTAGGATCACCCTTGTATTTGATATGTGTATTTGAGTGTGCAGGTTTTGCAGGATACACATAGACTTAGCTTGACGACTTCGGGTCCGATGAAGGATGGTGCATCAGAGGGACTATCAATGATGCAGGAATGATTTTCTAAGGGAAGCGCACTATGAGTCATATGCGAAGGATGACATGTGGAGATGAGCTACGGGCTTGTATGCATCCGAAGGATGAGAGCCAAAGTTGAAGAAGACTTGAAGGCAACAAGTTGAGGTTGCAAGAAGAGTTAAATGAGTCGTAAGGGTCCAAGTGCTGAGTAAATTGTACTCGAGAAGGAAAATCCTGGGTTTAGGGTTTGGGCAGTCGACTGCTGCTGGGAGCAGTTAACTAATATAGCTCACAGAGAGATCAATCGACTAATCTTCTGTGCAGTCGACTAGTGTCGGTTGGAATTCAAATGTTGGGCTGTAACGTTCGAATTCGGCTAGAGCAGTCGACTGGTGTTGACACCAGTCGACTGGTAAAGGCTAGTTCAGTCATGAGTTCTATTTAAGGGAGCTCGGTTTGGCTGGCTAGGGTTAATGAAATTGGTTTTGGTTAAAGGCCAATTAGTAGTCGACCGTGGGGCTTGGAGTAGGAGCCGACCGCACTTCGAACCAAGTAAAACCACCTGTGTTCCGTGCTTGTTTGTTTCAATTCTGCTGCGTATTCTCTTCTATTAATCCGAAAGTTTTTCACGATATTTACCCCCCCTCTATCGTGTTTCTCGATCCAACAACGGAAGCCTGTCTAAAAAGTCAAGCAGGGTAAGGCGTACCCTATTTGGTCTGTTTAGTCCGGTGGAACTAGCCGAAGCTACCTCTCTAAATCCTAAGCTAGTTAGACCAGAGTGTCTCAGAAAGTAATTTAAAAATTATCTTTCTTTAAAAGACTTTGTCTAGGAAAGGGTTGTTGATCCAATAAGGCTACGGCCAAAGAAGGCATCTGTGACTCGCCAAGACTTGGAAGTCGATTATCAAAACTCACTTTTAATTTACTATTTGATAAACTCAAATTTAACACAAGTTTCAATTAAATCATAGAGTTAACTTAATAGCAAAGATAAAAATAATACATCCCACAAAACATATAAGGAAACATGTTTTATCACTTAGAGTTGGGTGAGATGTCTAGGACCTAATAACATAGTTCAATCGAACCAACCAAATTAACTCTACACTTAATATTTTCAAAAGCAATTTCACATGATATTTTCAAAATTAATTTCACTTAACATTTTCAAAATTAATTTCAAAATTAATTTCACTTAATATGTTCAAAATTAATTTCACTTAATATTTTCAAAAATTAATTTCACTTCATATTCTTTTTGACACTTAAGATTTTCCAAGATTTAAGTTTCAACTTAACATGTTCAAATTTACCTGTGTCAAATTTGAAAACCCTTAAAGATTTCAAATAACTCATTGTTGTTAATCAAACTAAGTCTTGAATATAACTACATTGGAACCTAGGACTTGATTGAAATATTTATTGCTTGGTCAAATACTGGTCAACTCGGACGCCCGAGACCCTCACGGGTGCCCAAACCTTTCCCGGTGTATGAGGCAGTCAACACTGCCATCACCTGAGCAAACTGAGCTCAAGCGCCCGAGACAGTCTCGGGTGCCTCACTGTCTGTCACGGGCGCCCGGGAAGACCTTTATAAATCTATGCTCACAGCTTCTTTCTCCACACCTCAAGTCATCCCATCTTATCTTCTCTTCTCTGCTAAGGAGTCTCACCTAGCTGCTCTAAAAAGAATCCTTAGGTGCATAAAGGGTGCCCTAAATGTAGGTATTTGGTATCCTAGGATACCCAACTTTGAATTATTAGGATACTCTGACTCAGACTATGCCAGATGTAAACTAGATAGAAAAAGTACAAGCGGAAGTTGTCAATTACTAGGACATAGTCTATTCAGCTGGTGCAGTAGAAATCAACACTGTGTAGCCTTATCCACAACTGAAGCAGAGTATGTTACCCTAGGAGAGTGTGTAGCACAACATTTATGGATGATGCACACCCTTAAGGATTTCCAACTAGACTATACCCAAACTAAAGTATTCATTGACAACATAAGCTCGATCAATCTTACGAAAACCCTATTCATCACTCCCGAACCAAACACATTGAAGTAAAACATCATTTTGTTAGGGATCACGTAGCCAGGGATGAAATCGTACTTGCACATGTGGACTTAAAATCTAATCTAGCCGATATCTTTACCAAACCCTTACTTGAGTCTGAATTTAGCTTACTAAGAAGGCAGTTAGGATTGTGCTTAGTAGAATAGGACTGTTATCATTTATGTTTTAAAAAAAATTAAAATTAGTATTTCATAACTTTCAAAAAATCATTTTTCTTATTAAGTTTTGAATTTTAAAATTCTTTGTTTCTACTTAGATTTTTCAAAAAATTACCCCCTTTAAAACTAGGGTTTTTCTACGCAATGGACTTAGCCTAGAACTTAACCATAAAATTGCATGCTCCTATAGATCTAGAAGCCAGCATCTCACAAGCACATTAGGACACTTTGATTGATAACCTAGACTAGGTTGAGATGCTTAGGTCTATACCTTGACTCAAGATGCTTTAAGTCAGTGCATCAAGAGCAGTTGGGGTGATAAATACATTTGAACAGCAATCGAGCTAAGTGTTCAAGCTTAGAAAATATAACTTGATTAGATCACTTAACTTGACTAACCTTAGTGAAAGCTGCTGTTATATAACAGTTAATAAGTAGCTAACTAGGTTAGACAGGGCCCGAACGAGTTCAATTTAGTTTGGTTGTTTTTGGCTTAGACACACTAAAATTGGTTCAATATGTGTTTAATATTTAATTTTGCAAAATGAACCAGCTCAGATACACTATTTTTCGTCAAATATATTTTTTTTGATATATGGCAAATGTGGAGAGGAAGAAAAACAGTAAAGTTAAATATTTTTGAAGTAAAATATTTTTTAAGCATAAAATATTTTTTATGCATAAAATATTTTTTAAGTGTAAAATCTTTTTAAGTACAAAATATTTTTTAAGCATAAAATATTTTTTAAGTGCAAAATTTTTTTAAGCGCAAAATATTTTTTAAGCACAAAATAATTTTTAAGTGCAAAATTTTTTGTAAGTGCAAAATATTTTTTATGTGCAAAATATTTTTTAAGTGCAAAATCTTTTGTGGTGCAAAATATTTTTTAAGTGCAAAATTTTTGTGTAAATGTTTTTTAGTACAAAAAGTGCAAATCTTTTAAGTGCAAAAATTTTGTGGTTACAAGTATGAAAAGTTAAAATTCCTTTTTTTTTAAAATCTTTCCAAAAGGTGTCTTAACTTTTTCCAACTTCAAAAGTATTGCAAAAAAAACTTTGTCAAAGTTCGCTTGTCTTATTCTTAAAAAAGACTTGAACTTTTTTCCTAAAAAGGTACAAAAAGTCTTTTTTTGAAAAACTACATGTTTTTGAAAAGCTTCAGGGGGAGAATCTTTAATTCAGGGGGAGCTTAATGCATGCTTTTCAAAAATAATTTTTTTAGGGGAAAGAGAGGAAATATGTCTGCTTTAATAACTATTTTACTTTTCTGCTTTAACTGACTTTTGAACTAGGTTGCCATAAATCAAAAAGGGGGAGAATGTTGGTGCTGGAAGCACCAAATCAAACATGAGTTTTGATAATGACAAATGCTTCATAAGTTATGGTTATGTTTTGATCTAATGAATCTATTAAGTATGCAGGAAAAGTCCTAGGTAAGCTAGGCACGAGTTCTGACCGAGGGTTGGGCAATAAGTCCTGGTCATGGATTGGGCACCGAAGGCCTGACCAAGGGTTGGGCAATAAGTCCTGGTCGTGGACTGGGCACCGAAGACCTGACCGAGGGTTGGGCAATAAGACCTGGTCGTGGACTGGGCACCGAAGTTCTGATCCGAAAGATCGGGCAAAAGTCCAACCAGAGGAGCCGGTTGGCAAAAAGGTAACTTCTCCTGAGATGTGTAGGCGAGGGCGCGTTCCCCAGAAGAGGAAACATTAGGCGTCGGTTCGACCTAGGGTTCCATTTTGAAAACCCAAAGTCAGAACCAAGACAGCGCAGGCTGTTATTTATATTCTATTTTACTATTACCGCTGTTCTGGAACTAACCCTGGTTGCAGGAATAAGAGGATTGAAGTTCTGCATCCCTGGCGCTTGTATTGATATAGGCGCCCCAGATGGGTCATTCCAGAGTCTGCGAAACTGAGCCTCCACGTCAGCATGGGAGGCGCCCATGATCAGTCAGGCGCCCCAGACGACCTAGGCACCCTTGATAAAGGGATAGACGTTGGCCGAATCTGCGGATGAGGCCATGTACAGATAGGCAACGTGGCAGGTGCCCTAAAGCAACAGGGGCGCCGTGGGTGTCTGTATAAAAAGGGGTTCACCCCCTTGCTTCCAGACAATAATTTTTCCTACTCAAGCACTCAAGCCCTCAAGCCCTCAGTTCTGTTTTCTCTGTGCTCGAGTTCCAAGGGCCAATAACGCTCCAGATCAATGACCTGCTGCTCTGACCTTCAATTTCTTTTCCGGTCGTCAGTATTTTTTTTAAGTACTTAACTTTAGTTCTGTATTCGTGCTTCAACTATTGTAATATTTTCCGAAATATAGAATTGCCCAACGAAAATAATCAATGACCATGGGCCTTGGAGTAGGAGTCGTTCTAGACTCCGAACCAAGTAAAAGAAAGTGTGTTAGCATTGATTTAATTTTCTGCTGCGTAATATTCTAACTAATCCGAAGTTTTTATCGATATCACCCCCCCCCCTCTATTGATTCTAAACGATCCCACAGACTGGTGTTGACACCAATCGACTGATGTTGACACCAATCGACTGGTAACGGTTAGTTTAGCCACGAGCTCTATTTAAGAGAGCTCCGTTTGGCTATCTAGGGTTGACGAAATTGGCTTTAGTTAAAAGTCAATTAGTAGTCTTTGTGCTCAGAGGTCTTGTCCGGGTTTGTGGCGAGGTTTCTCTATTGGGACCTTGACGTACGATAGAGGGGGGTGAATAGCCGATCACCCACTTAGATCACAGTTTTCTTCCTACACGTTGTTAGTGTGCAAGCGGGAATAACAAATAACAAAACTAACAACTAAGAAAACAAACCGATTTACGTGGTTCGGAGATAAGGCTACTACTCCATGGCTGTCCGTAAGGTGGACGATCCCGATCCGTAGGTGGATGAGTCCCCGGAAGACCTCCAGCTAGCTCTTGTCGTTTCTTGTGGGTGGGGAAACCTCGCCACAAACTCTAGACAACTTCTGAGCACTTGTAGACTACTAATAAGCATTACCAAGCCTATTTTGTCAACCTTTGCTCAGCCAAACCGAGCTCTCTTAAATAAAGCTCACAGCTGAAAATAGCTGTTACCAGTCGACTGGTCCACCTTGAATTCGAGCGTCATAGCTCGACGTTTGAATTCCAGCCGACACCAGTCGACTCCACCTAAGATCAGACGACTGATCTTTCTGTACACTTCATCAGTCAACTGATCCAAGCATCAGTCGACTGCTCTACCCATAAACCTAGGGTGTCCCTTCCTGAGTACAATTCTCTCAGCACTCGGACCCTCATGACTCAGCTGTCAGCAGCCTCGACATGTTGCCTTCAAGCCTTCTTCGACTTTGGCTCTCGTCCCTCGGATGCATACAAACCCGCGACTCGTTCTCATGTCATCCTTCACGTATGCCTCAAAGTTCGCTTCCCTCGGCTCATCGTTCCTGTTTTGTTCACGGTCCCTCGGATGCATACAAGCCCACGACTTGTCTCCTCATGACATCCTTCACCGGACCCGAAGTTGTCCAATTATGTTCATGTGTATCCTGGAAACCTGCACACTCAAATATACATATCAAATACAAGGGTGAACCTAATTTAAACCTTTTGCCCAAACATCAAAACACATGGTCACTCAGGACCATAGATTGTTCCAACAATCTCCCCCTTTTTGATGTTTGGCAATACGTTTAAGTTAGGGAAAACAAATAGCAAATACAATGCTAATAACCATTTGGACTTACATTGCCAAAACTTCACCTTGGACTTATACCGCCAATGCGTATGCAATGCAAATATGCATGGATCCTATCACAAGGCATCCCCACACCTAAACCTCCCCAATGAGTTTAGGACTTTTACCAAAACGGGCTTTTTAAGAACCTCTCCAAGGCTCCCCCTATATTGGACTTACAAAGGCTTTTTAAGAACCTTTCCAATGTTCCCCCTTTGCCAATAAATGAGCAACAATGCTCCCCCTTTACCTAAGCTCCCCCTTGACTTAGGATTTCACGCAAAGGCGTGTTTGGTTTCCCACTTAAACCCAACACTTCTCCCCCTTTTCCACACATCAAATGGACTCCAACAATTTCCCTCTTATTAGATCCTTTAACCTCTAATGATCATAAACAAAGTGTATTAACCCTCCATAAAATTATACACTTGTTTTACATCATTACGATACTTTTCGATTGCTGAAAAACAGTTTCAACCTATATTAGTCGACTGCGACAGTTACCAGTTGATTGATCCTCATTAAAAAATCATACAGTAGCTAGTCTCTCCGACAGCACTGTTACCAGTTGACTGCCCCCTAAACCAGTCAATTGGTACCCTGAAAACTGCATTTTCAACATTTCTGATCCAATTTCAAAAATGCACAAGAAATTCTATAAATCTCCAAAGATTCTCAAATTTTGTGGAGAGGCTTGTGGTACCCGTGTCTACTTGGGAAAAATACATTCAAACATGTATCTATCACCAATCCCAAGATTGACACAAACCCCAAAACCATCTAAGTGGTTCAATTGAACCTTGACCTAAAGTCCTAGTTTTGACCTCCTCTTGATGTCTCTGCCCATACCGAACCACAATGTATCCCTAGCATTGGTGTAGGACCGGTGCCGTCGATAGAGGGGGGGGGTGAATATCGATCGTGAAAACTTTCGTAAATCTTTCGTAAGACTTCTGGACTCAGAGCGTTAGTGCAGCGGAAACATAAAAATAAAATAAAAGAAAGCAAAACAGGGGACACGACAGGTTTATTTACTTGGTTCCCAACCCCCCAGGGTCAGTACGTCCAAGGCCTATGTACTCGGCGTTGAGTCCACTAATAGTCTCCTTTCAGGAATTTCTGGAGGCGGAGAAACCCGACTTACAGTGCAATATTACAAGCAATGATATGGAAAAATAAATACTGTAATTAATTGCAAACCAAAACACAAAGTGTGAAGCTCGGCCGATCTGGACCTCCGAAGTGCCGCGCACTTCCTCCTGGAGCCTCCCGGTCGCAGAACCTCGTCTTTAGCGCGTTGTCGTCAGTCGGAATGAACAGATTCGAAGTTGGAAAGTGTATTTAAAGTAGAGGGGTCGAGACCCCTTTTATAGCACTCCTGGGGTCGCCCTGGTCGACGGGGGCGCCCCGGAAGAATCGGTCAAACCTCATCCTTGCGCCTACCTCGCCGTAGGGGATAAGATCTTTGACCAGGGCGCCCCGGACGCTCAGGGCGCCCCCGTGGAGGCTTATCCTATGTTCTGGCTTTGAAACAGCAAAACAACTACTAATCAGGGCGCCCCGGACGCTCCGGCCGCCCCGGTTGACACCTGTCGCCCTGCTTCACGAAAAATGCCGCTTTAATACTGCCTGGGGGCGCCCCCCTTGCTGGGGGCGCCCTGGCTGGATGGGGGCGCCCCTTGTGGGGCTTCCTGGCTGCTGGGGGCGCCCCCAACACTGGGGGCCCCCTGAGAGCCATTTTTCAGCCTTCTTCATTTGCTTGCTTTGTCTTCTTCTCTTGGTACCTGCAAGATATATATATGCAAAGCAAGTATACATGAAATATTAATCTTACGAACTTGGTTTGGACTTCGGATTGGCACGCAATCCTAGGTCGAACAGACGCAAACTCTTACCCCCGAGAAAGCGCCTTTCACCTACTCCTTTCAGGAGACGGTTGCCGCCCGGTCCTTCAGGTGGACTTTTGCCTAGCCGTCCTTCGCTAGGTCTTGGATACCAAGCATCCCTTCGCTTGGTGCCTAGCAGCCCTTCGCTAGGTCTTGTTTCCCTGACAGCCCTTCGTCAGGTGCCCAGCAGCCCTTCGCTAGGACTTGTTCCCCTGACAACCCTTCGTCAGGTGCCTAGCAGCCCTTCGCTAGGTCTTGTTTCCCTGACAGCCCTTCGTCAGGTGCCCAGCAGCCCTTCGCTAGGACTTGTTCCCCTGACAACCCTTCGTCAGGTGCCTAGCAGCCCTTCGCTAGGACTTGTTCCCCTGACAGCCCTTCGTCAGGTGCCTAGCAGCCCTTCGCTAGGTCTTTTCTTTCTGGCAACCCTTCGCCAGAGCCTAGCAGCCCTTCGCTAAGTCTTTTTCGTTCTGGCAGCCCTTCGCCAGAGCCTAGCAGCCCTTCGCTAGGTCTTAGGGTTTCCATGCCTAGCTTAACTAGGACTTTTCTCAGGCTTAGGTTACTTCTCCTTCGTTCCCCTTTGTCTGTTCAACATATTACTGACTTAAGTACATTGTCAAACATTAAAACACATAAAGGAGAACATCATTGATGCAACTTGCACCAACAATTGGTTTATATGGTATCTACACATCAAAAACCAACTTCCATGCTATATGACCCCAATGTCATATTTTATACATAATACTCAAATCCAATGTGCTAAATCCCTAGGATTGAGACTCAAATCCGTCTCCACATCCTTTGGCACACTTTATGGTGCATCTAGACTTCCGAGAGAAATTCTCCCGAGATCCATTTACCATGGGTCCCAACTTGGCTCCTAGAGCTCCCCCTTGAACTCTTAGCCTTAGCCACCTCCCTAGATGACTATTTATAATCACAATGCCACACCGGTGTACCTCCGGTAACTTTTGGCCTACAACCTTAACCTTCTTAACCTTAGACCCCTTGTCCTTAGTTAAGACTTTCTTCTTGATTTTAAATGGCATTCCCTTGCCATTTTTGAACTTTCCCTTGCTATAGTCATATTTCCCCTTGCATATGACTTCTCCATAGCATTAGAGAACTTAGATCGGTATCCTAGACCCGATCTATCATTATTGATAATTTGACTACCCAACACCATGCCTAAACCCTTAGATCCAATAGTGAATCTATCTAGGGTTTTCACTAATTTATCAAGCTTTGCCCTCAAAGCTTGATTTTTTCCTTTCTAGGTTCTCAAACCTAGAAGTAGCATGTCCACCTTGAACATTCCTAGACCTACCCATTCTAGACATGTGTCTTCCCTTCTTGGGATTAATGCCTTGGTCCTCAGGTCTAATGGTCTTGGATTTATCATGATGCATGATTTTTCTAGGATTTTGATCTACAATATTAACCCTACTCCTATCATGATATTTAAATCCAAAATTATGCATAGGTAAATAATTGACATTATTTCTAACATGCATGGAAGAATTTGAATTACATCTAAAGTTAGGGATTACCTCCATTACCCTTGTAGCTCCCCCTTGATGTGAGCTTTTCTTCTTCTCCTTCTTTTCCCACTTCCTCAAATGCTCTAATTTCTTGAATTCTCCTTTCCTTGAATATTTGGTGTGGTAGTGTCCTAGCTCACCACACATGAAGCACCTTATATGCTTCTTCTTCTCCTTCTTTTCCCTACAACTCATGTTAGAATTTAAAGAAATTGACTTGGGTTTAGGATTTACCTCCTTTTTCTTACCCTTTGGACACTTGTCTTTATAGTGTCCCTTTTCATTACACCCAAAGCAAATAATGTGGTCCTTTGACTTTGCCTTGGTGGAGGTGGAAGCTTCTTCTTGCTCCGGTATTGAGGATGGTCTCTCCTCCCCCTCAATCCTTGAAGTGGAGACTTCTTCTCCCCCCTTTGATGGAGTGGATGATTCTTCAATTTCTTGTGCCACTTCACTTGAGGAGATGGATGAATCTTTTTCTTCTTTCTCCTCCTCTTCGGATATTGGGCTTTTTTCCTCATCCAATTGGTCCTTCTCCTCTTCTTAGACCATTAAGCTCATTTCTTTGTGCTCTTCCACTACTTGAGCTTGTGTAGGGTTTTCATGAAGCACTAACATGTTGCTCCATAGCTCATGCGCATTTTTATATTCACCTACACGGCTAATTATATCATTAGGCAAAATATTAAGTAATATTGAAATTACCTTTTCGTTTGCCTTTGATTGGATTTGTTTCTCCTTGGTCCAATATCTTGGTCGGATCTTCTTCCCATGCTTATCTTTTGGGGCTTCAAATGGATATTTTAGTGCGATCATTAAATCCCAATCTATGTTGAACCATACCTCTATCCGCATCCTCCAATAATCAAAACTCTCTCGGTCGTAAGAAGGTGGAACGTTGAGGTCGTCCCCTAAGCGTTCTTCACGCTCCATTTCCTCTAGCCTTTTGCTCTCTCGGCGGTTAGTCCGTAGACGAGCGAACCTTGCTCTGATACTACTTGTTGGGACCTTGACGTACGACTAGAGGAGGGTGAATAGCTGATCACCCACTTAGATCATGGTTTTCTTCCTGCACGTTGTTAGTGCGCAAGCGGAATAACAAATAACAATCCTAACAACTAAGAAGATAAACCGATTTACGTGGTTCGGAGATAAGGCTCCTGTTAGTAATATGAGAGAAGTGTCCTAACGCAATCACCTTATGATTGTAAATATTTATTTTAATAAATGAAAATTCACTATTTGAGTATACATGTTTGTGTATTTGATTGGGATCTTAAACTCATTTACTGAATGTCCGCAATACAATTCACAGCATGAGAGAATTTGTGATGAATTCACAACTAGTGATTATCTCTATATGTGCAATTGTGAAGTATTGAAAATATCCCTAGTCGATGAATTGATAAACACGGACACTATCAATTCTGTTGAGACTAGCATGGGTTATTCTCTAATCAGCTGATTCTCACTGGCTAGTGACATTGGGATGTCCGGAGATAAACATGAATGCTAGTTAAGGGAACTAGTTCATTAGAGTGACTGACTGTAAAACTTCACATGGTAGTCTATATATAGACATGTCAGTGAAGTTCTTACTGCAGCTTAAGTGTGATGTTCCTTTGACTTGCGGTGTTCAAGTCATCTTGGTCATGGAGACTTATATTTTAACATCTTAAGCAAGCATCTCCAAGGAGGTGTGGACCCAGGATGGTTGGGTATAAGCCGAAGTGCCTGAAGATGTTTGAACAGCCTACAAAGGATTCACCACTCCTTGCGAGGAGATGTATACCCAAGCCTATCATCGGATTGTTACTCAAAGCCTCTGGCCAGAGCATGTCATGTTTAGAGTATGAGTCTCTTAAATACATGAGAGTAATTAGAAATCCAAAGGACGAGAGAACGTTACTTGGGCTAGGTGTGACGTAGTCAGCCTAGTGGGGACTGACACACACAGACCATGTCCTGAACCAAGTGGGTATAAGATGGTGAAGGGAATGAGGCACGATTCATTAGAGCTGCTGAAGGGTTTCAGAATTATTTCTGAGGTCAACCGTTGATCTTTCGATTAATTGGGGGTCATGATGTACTACTAGGTGTCACTCATGATCGTTCTATAATTGGTTGATTGTAGACGACCAACATTAATCGAAAGCCTATTTAGTCACACGCACTACGAGTAATCTGAAGGATTTAAAACGAGTTGAAAATTGGATTTTTCGATCAAGAGAAATAAGTCGAATCTGAATTAATCAGAGGCGCAACGGAATCTTAAAATGGCTATGTCTTTTGAAGGCTTATTGGGCGAATTAAATGAGTTTAATTCGCGAGGGTTTGGCTTGATGTGGCCGGCCAAAGAGGGTACCCACCCTCTTTGGTTTGGCCGGCCACTACAAGGAGAGAAAACTAATTTATTTGGTTTATTTTATAAAATAAATCAAGCGCGATTTATTTTATAAAATTATGGATAAATAAATCTATATAAAGAAATTTATATAAAGAGATTTATATAAAGAAATTTATATAAAGAAATTTATAGAAATTTATTCTTTTTTTTGGAAATTAAAATGAACCATGGATCGGTTTATTTTAATTTTATAAAATCAATTATGAATTGATTTTTCCATGATAAGAAAAATTTATAAATTTCTTGTAAATTTTATTCCATAATAAAGGAGGGATGTATTTGTTTTATTATAAATTTAGTTATAATAAAACTTGGCATAACGGAATAATTCATAAGAAAATTTATAGGATAAATTTCTTATGAAAATTTATTCCGTTAAAAGAGGAGACTTGGCGATGGAGAGGCTACTATATAAAGGAACCAAGGCTAGGCTTGAATTCCACAATTGAATTATCAAGAGATTAAGTAGCTCCCTCTCTCTCTCTAATTCTCTCCCTCTCTCTCTCTAGGGCCGGCGCCCACCTCTCTCTCTCTAGGGCCGGCGCCCACCTTTCTCCCTCTAGGGCCGGCGCCATCTCCCTTGCCGTGAGCCACCACCAAGACGAAGCGGGTCGCGACTCCTTCCTCCCTTCACGGAATCTTGATTCCGTTATTCGGTGGTTAGTTTCTATCTTTTCTCTCTTGATATTCTAGTTGTGCCTTTGGAGAATCTAGTAGTTCTCGTCGGCACAAAACTCGTGGCTTTGCGAAGTCATCCCGAAGAGAACTCAGCGTGGACGCGAATAGAGGCGGAGCTTCCAAGGGACGCTACGGTTGGATCTCGTCCCTTACTTCGAGTTACGCGAGGTACTAAGTAAATTAGTTTACTTTTCCGCAAAGTTTTAATTTATGATCATGTCCACACATCATAAGGTTGCATGCTAGATACGTGGTTAAAATAATTTGAGAAATTATTTTATGCTAATTCTTCCGCTGCACGTAAAAATTTAAAATTTTACGAACCCGTATCCTTGTCAACATGCACCCGGTCCCAACAGTGGTATCAAAGCCGGTTAGTGTTCTACATAATCATATAATTGTTTTGCGGAAAACTTTGTCATAATCTCAATTTTGGAAAAATTTTCAATTATGGAAACTTTACAATTATTATAAATTTTAGATTTAGGAATTTCAAAGTTTGGAAATCCTCATGAAATTTCGCAAACGTTTGAAATATCCTAGTTTCTGAAATTTTATGATAATTGTGAAAACTTCCCATCTTTGGAAACTTTCCAATTTTGGAAATTTTCTATTTTAGAAATTTTCTAATTTTGGAAATATGTAAATTTTCTTTGTACCAGAAACTTACAATTATTCTGAAAACCTATTATGAAATCTCGCAATTTTGGGCACTTTCTTTCAAGAAAGTCTAGACAAATTTATGGACAATTAATTGACAATTAAATTTGAATTGGTTTTTAAATTGACAACAAAATTCTTTATTTTAGATTGAGCTTCGGGGAGCCGTCCAATTTAAAGTTAGTTGTTGTAATTTAATTTCCCAATTTTAAATGAAATTGTCATGTTTAATTTGGTTATGCTTCCGAAGCGGACCAAATTGGATTTACGACAAATTACTTTTCTTTGGGTATCTGAGCCTCGGGGAGCCACCCTTAGAAAACGATTTGTTGTAATTAATTAAATCCATGAATAAAATATGATTTAAGAGGTGATGCTCTTACATATTGTTGTCTCCAAAATTAATTAGGAAAATGGTTTCCTATAGAGTTTCTTAAATGAGATTTTCATGAAAATAATATGTGGTTGAATTAAGGGAATTGTCTCTTAATTTAATAAG
This sequence comes from Boesenbergia rotunda, assembly GCA_024364735.1. NCBI lineage: Eukaryota > Viridiplantae > Streptophyta > Magnoliopsida > Zingiberales > Zingiberaceae > Boesenbergia > Boesenbergia rotunda. The sequence goes on along the minus strand of JAGFNQ010003540.1, from coordinate 364,965 downwards.
ATTTGATTTAGAGAAATCAAAGTCTTAAACATATTATTTCCGAAATTGATTATGACAATTTAGGAAATTGTTTCCCAAAACAATTCCTTTAATAAAGTATGAAATTAGAATTAGGAAATCCGGTTCCTAATTCAATTCATGGGACTTGATAAATTAAGTCATATACATACTTTATTAAGGAAATCGTTAGTCATGACATAATTATATGTCATGAATGTGCTTAGAAAAGAAAGGATGAGACCCAAAACCCCTTACAAAATATTAAGGCCAACACCTTCCATTAATATGGTTAGAATCGGAGTTTTGTTTCTCGTTTGGGTTGATGGACACATCCATGCCCGGCTTGAACCTCAACATGTTCAAACCATGGAATTAGTTTATGATTAATATAGTTGGAGTCAGAGGTCAATCCTTAGTTTTGGTTGTTGGACACATCCAAGCCTGACTAAACGATTGAATGAGCTCCAACCATATTAAAACTATTTCTTGATTAATGGGTCAGCCTTAAGCTTGGAGCATCGATTTGTTGTGCCACAACCAAGGTCGATGCAAAGAGAGGTGCAGTTGGGTGCTATGTATAATGTCGCATACTTGTTAATGAGTTAACAACCCAATGATTTATGCAAACATTCAATTAGTTAATAGCATAAAGTGATAGTTACATATATATGATATGTAATCGGTATAATTACCTACCTTCATAGCTAAGAAAAACATGATGGCCACAGCCATGGTGGTTCTTATCTATGGTTGGATATCAACCTATTTGGAGATGTTCCTACGATCTCCCGAATTGATAAAAAGGGTTATTCAATTTGATAAATAAATAGGAATTTTATTAATGTATGTTGATACATTCTTTAATCATTCTTCTCACATAATCTCAATTTGTATTTCTAGGATAATCACACGATCATGTCTTCTCTGAATTTGCGTTCCATTTTGGACACCAATAAACTGACTGGGCCAAACTTCATGGGCTGGCTTCGAAACCTAAGGATAGTCCTCAAGGCAGAGAAGCTTGCCTATGTCCTTGAAGATCAACTTCCCAACCATCCTCCGGAAGATGCAACTCCAGACCAGCTAGTGGCCTATCAGAAACATGTGACCGATTCTGAACTTGCGAGTTGCATCATGCTAGCCTCTATGGTACCTGAGCTGCAAAAGCAGCAAGAGCATATGGATGCTTATACCATCATCTTCCATCTTCATGAGTTGTTTGAAGAGCAGGTGAGATCTGGAAGGTTCGAAGTCTCCAGACTCCTCTTCAGCACTAAGATGCAGGAAGGCACTTCTGCCTCGCAGTTTGTGTTAAAGATGTTGGGGTACATTGAGCGACTGAGCACACTCGGTTTTGCAATGGATCATGAACTAAGTATTGACTTAATTCTGAGTTGTTTACCCAAAAGTTATTCACAATTTGTGATGAACTATCGGATGAACAAACTAGAGACTACCATTCCTGAGTTGCTCAACCTGCTGAAGACTGTGGAGCCTTCTGTAAAGCCGGATCAAAAGACAGTACTGTTAATTGGTTCCTCGAAGAAAGGTTCTAAGAGGAAGGCCAAAGAACAAATAAAGGAAGAAGAAAAAGGCCAAAAAGACTGAAAAGAAACCAAAAGGAACTTGCCATCATTATGGCAAGGAGGGTCACTGGCGAAGAAACTGCAAGGTTTATCTTGAGTCCTTGAAGAATAAGGCATCCGATGCCCCATCCTCTTCAGGTATCTTCGTTATTGAATGTCACTCTATTTCCTCAAATACCTGGGTACTTGATACTGGGTGTAGCTCACATATATGTAATGACATACAGGGGCTAAGGAATAGAAGAAGACTCGTCAAAGGAGAAGCAAATTTGCGAGTTGGAAATGGAGCAAAGATTGCTGCTGTTGCCATCGGAACATATTTGCTAAAGCTCCCCACTGGACTGTCTTAGAAGGATAATTGTTATTTTGTTCCTTCGTTAATAAAGAACATTGTATCTATTTCATGTTTGAATGAAAAGGGTTATCATTTAACTTTTAGTAACAATTGTTGTTACATAACTTTAAATGGCGTTCTTTATGGGAATGAACTTTGTGCAATGGTATCTACACGTTAGATTTATCCAATGACGTTTTCAATATCGAAGTTAGCAACAAACGTGCTCGAATAGATAATCGAATAGACTCCTACACTTGGCATTGCCGTCTTGGCCATGTAAGTAAGAAACGCATGACCGAATTACACCGATGTGGAATTCTGGAATCATTTGAACCCGGTTCATTTGATACATGCGAATCATGCTTAAAAGGCAAGATGACCAAATTACCCTTTTCTGGAAAAGGTAATCCAGTGGGAGAATTGCTTGGTCTAATACATACTGATGTATGTGGACCAATGTCAACTCTTGCACAAGGAGGCTATAGCTACTTCATCACCTTTATCGATGATCACTCACGATTCGGGTATGTGTTCTTGATGAAACACAAATCTGAAGCTTTTGAGAAATTCAAAGAGTTCAGAAATGAAGTAGAGAAACAGCTTGGCAAAAGTATTAAGATACTTCGATCCGATCGAGGTGGTGAATACTTAAGTCAAGAGTTTCAAGATTATCTTAGGGACAATGGGATATTGTCCCAATGGACTCCGCCATATACACCACAGCATAATGGTGTATCTGAGAGGCGCAACCGAACCTTAATGGACATGGTTAGGTCGATGATGAATCATGCAACTCTTCCAAAATCCTTTGGGGCTATGCACTTAAGACAGCTGTTTACTTGCTAAACAGAGTCCCGACCAAGGTAGTCTCTACTACTCCATATGAGACATGGAATAGTAAGAAACCTCACTTAACTCACCTTAAGATATGGGGTTGTCCTGCTTATGTGAAGCGGACTGTATCAGACAAATTGGATGCTAAGTCTGATAAATGTCTATTTATTGGATACCCTAAGGAAACGAAGGGTTACCAATTCTATCATCCCTTGGAACAAAAGGTGTTTGTTTCAAGGCATGCTGTATTCTGGAAAAAGAATTTCTTTTACAAGAAAACAGTGGGAGTGGCATTGAACTTGATGAAGTTCAAGAAACTCCAATAGACATTAAGAGACACCTAGTCTAGACCCACAACCAATAACTCATAATGATGAGCTATCAGTTGAACCTAAAACAACACCACCTCTTCGAAGGTCTGATAGGACACGCAATATTCCAGAGAGATACGGATTTCTCATAAGTGAATCGAACGACGTGTTACTCATAAGCGATGACGAATCTATCAGTTATGAAGATGTTCTGAAAAGTTCAGAAAGGGACAAATGGCTTGAAACCATGAAGTCGGAAATGGATTCCATGTACGAAAATCAAGTATGGGACTTGGTTAACCCACCTGAAGGGATTATGCCCATAGGGTGCAAGTGGGTTTTCAAGAAGAAAACCGACATGGAAGGTAATTATGCTTAAATCCATTCGGATGCTCCTGGCCATAGCAGCTCATTATGATTATGAGATATGGCAAATGGATGTGAAAATAGCTTTCCTTAATGGAAACCTGCTTGAGGATGTATACATGATACAACCTGAAGGTTTCACATCGGTTGATAAAACCAAAGTATGCAAGCTTCGACGATCCATATATGGACTGAAGCAAACATCCAAGAGCTGGAACATCCGTTTTGATGAGACAATCAAAGAGTTTGATTTCTCACAAAATCCTGACGAACCTTGGGTGTACAAGAAGGTTAGTGGGAGTGCAGTCGTATTCCTAGTATTATATGTCGATGACATATTACTTATAGGAAACGATATATCAGTCTTACAGACAGTTAAAATTTGGTTGTCCAAAACTTTCTCCATGAAAGACCTGGGAGAAGCAACCTATATCCTTGGGATTAGAATCTATAGAGATAGATCAAAACGGTTGCTTGGTCTTTCGCAGTCTACATATATAGACCGAGTGCTAAAAAGGTTTAGCATGTCGGAATCCAAGAAAGGTTACCTTCCCATCAGGCATGGGATCAACCTTTCAAAGTCTATGTGTCCGTGCACAGAAGACGAGAGGATTTGCATGAATAAGATTCCTTATGCATCCGCGATAGGATCTATCATGTATGCTATGTTATGTACTAGGCCCGATGTATCATATGCTCTAAGCGTCACGAGCAGATACCAGTTTGATCCAGGAATGGATCATTGGGTGGCTGTCAAGACAATCCTTAATTACTTAAGAAGAACTAAGGATGTGTTTCCTAATATATGGAGAAGGAGAAATATGGTAATACGTGGGCATATAGATGCCAGTTTCCAGACAGATAAGGATGACTCCAAATCCCAG